>ML852443.1:0-16535 GCA_009831015.1 Picea engelmannii | reverse complement strand
CTGTTGTGCCAATAGACACTTATGTTGACAGGTTCAGTTTAGTATAAGTAAAGGTAAATTCCCCATTGAGGAATCATATCTTTCACATGAGTTTGGAAATTTCAGCAAGTACATCTTCTTGGGAAAAGTGCACACCTCTCTTGGGCGCTAGTCTTCTAGAGCTTGAGAACCCTCTTGTGTGCTAGGTCTTATTGGTGGTGAAGGTATTTCTCTTGAAGAATATAGCAAAGGATTTGGTTGGGTTTCTTCCCTTGTTGAGAAGGGTTTCCCAGAATACTTCTTGTGTTCTTGTGCATGGTGTTTCTTCTTGTGATCTTGGTTGCTACAACATTATTGTTTATGGTTAAGACAAATGCAAAATGGAATGAACTACATGCTTAACCTAGCTTATTGAAAAATCAACAGGAATCCTTCAGGGATGTTATTAAGGAACAATACAACCATGTTGGAAGTTATGATGACATGTATACAAGATGGACCACATTGCAGTAAGAAAGGGACCAAACAATGCCAGAGTTCACAAATATCTTCTATACCTTGCTGACCAAGCTAGGTATCAAAGATTTTGAGCGACATCTGGTGCTCAAGTATTGCAACGGTTTGCATAGATACATCCAGACATAAATGGAGTTTCTGGACATCTCGTCCTTGGGTGCGACCTATCGATATGCTGTTAAAATCGAGCATAAGCTTAAACAAAAGACATAGTAGTTTGGGTCTGGGAACCCCTTAGAGCAGAAGCAGGGAAAAGCCAACCCTAACCAGCAGAACAAAGGGTAGAGAAAAGATGGACGGCCTCGGGACATCCATTCTAAACCGCAAACAAAGAAGGACAATGGAAAGACGAAGAAAGACACCGGGAAGTGGTGTGACTTCCATAAGATCCCCTAGCACAACCCTATTGATTGTCGCTCAAAGAAGTCATTGACGGCTGAGGTGAAAGCCTTTGAATCAGATGCGGGTTCTGAATCTGAGTCAGAACCAAAAAAGGGGAGACAGATTATTGACACGGAACCCAGTTCCATTGTTTCTACCACCAAGATCTAGCCCAATGAACTTGATGAGCCAGAGGAAGGCGAGCACCTCTTTCATTCATAAATGTGGG
The DNA here is from genome assembly GCA_009831015.1 of Picea engelmannii. NCBI lineage: Eukaryota > Viridiplantae > Streptophyta > Pinopsida > Pinales > Pinaceae > Picea > Picea engelmannii. Next base: position 15,430 of record ML852443.1, on the reverse strand, counting down.
TGAAGGGTACTCCGATGCACTTCATCATTGACAACGGTAGTCAGAAGAACCTCATCTCAGTGGAGGTCGTCAAGTGGTTGGCCCTGTCGACAACGCCGCACCCACGGTCATACACCATCGAATGGCTCCGTCAAGGAAGCGATCTTCGCGTAAACCAACAGTGTTGTTTGTCCTATGGCAACAAGTCCTTCAAAGATGAGGTATTGTGTGATGTCACTCCCCTTGAAGTTTGTGATGTTCTTTTGGGCCAACCTTATTTATGGAAATGTCATGTTGTATATGAATCTAGGCCTTGCAGTGTTATTATTATTTTGGACATGAAATTGTATAGGATACCTGAGGTAGTCCCACCTACTTCCATTTCCTTGATATCTACGAAGCAATGAAGGAAGGTCATCTCTCAAACCAAGAAGTTTGTCTTCTTCGTGATTCGCTCTCAAAGTGAGCAGAAGGTTGCAACCACATCCATGGCCTCTGCGGTCGATCTCTCCACGTAGCAAAAGCAAGTGGATAAGGTTGTGGAAGAATATAAAGACATCTTCTCCTCACCTACTGGGGTACCTCTGCATTGTCAAGTCAAGCATTCAATCTATCTGACCCCTTACACACTGCTACCCAATGGGCCAGTCTATCGTCACTCTCTGTTAGAAAACGACGAGATCAAGTGTCAGATCCAAGAACTACTCCAAAAGAGGCACATCCGACCTAGCTCATCACCGTGTGGAAGCCTAATCGTGCTTGTGCATGATAAAGATGGGACCTGGTGACTCTGCATCGATTTCGAGCTCTAAATAAAATCACAGTCAGGAACCAATACCTGATTCCGCGAATCGACGAATTCCTTGACCAGTTCAAGGGGACCAAATACTTCAATAAGATTGATCTAAAGTCTAGCTACCATCATGTCCCAATAGAGCAGACAGATGTATGGAAAACTGCCTTCAAGTCCAAAGAAGGTCTTTTTGAATGGTTGGTCATGCCCCTTGGTTTGACGAATGCCCCAACAACTTTCATGAGGATGATGGACAATATCTTACGACCTTTCACCAATTCTTTTGTGGTGGTGTATTTGGATGACATCGTCATCTACAACAAGAATTGGGTAGAACACTTGTAGCATATTCAATAGGTTCTTCACACTTTGCGACAACACAAGCTATATGCAAATTTGGAAAAATGCTCCTTCGACATGGACAAGGTCCAGTACCCAGGCTACATTGTTGATGAGCATGGGGTGCATGTGGATCCAACCAAAATCCAGATCATTTGTGATTGGCTAGCCCCAACCACACTCACTAAGCTTCTGAGATTTTTAGGCCTTGCTAATTTCTATCGTTGGTTCATGTTAGGATTCTCTCATATTGCATGAGCCCTCAGCCAAGTAACCAGGGGTGGTGGTAAGGAAAAGTTCATATGGATTATGTCACAACAAAAAGTGTTCGATGATTTGAAGTAGCACTTGTGCTCAATCCTAGTGCTCTCATTACCCGACCTGCAACAACCCTTTGAGATCGAGACATATGCTTCAGACTACGTTGTGGGCGCATTTCTCACTTAACACAGACATCCCATGGCCTATCATAGTGAGACACTATCAGATATCACTTGTAAGGACCCTACTTATGACAAAGAAATGTACTCCATTGTGCAAGCATGCCTCCAGTGGAGGAATTACATTCTCGAGAAGGAGACAATCATCCACACTGATCATAAGTTGTTGTAGTTCATGCAGACACAAGGAAAATTGCAGAATGATCGCCATCATAAGTGGTCCACATACTTGTAGCAATTCCATCTCAACATAAAGTATAAGACATGAAGCACCAATCGTGTCGTTGATTGCCTTAACTGCCCTCCAGTTGCAGCACTCACCACGGTGCTAAACTCCTGCACCCACGAGACCTTTGGATGGCCCCAACTCTATGAGAGAGATATCGACTTCGTCGCCCTCTACTAGATGTTGGGTGCAAACACAGTTGTCACTGATTCCCATCTTCAAGATGGGTTGTTGTGCCATATGAGCCATCTTTGTGTTCCATCAAGCGAGCGAGCGAAGCTGATTTGGGAATCCCACTACAATTGGGTGGCAAGACACTTCGGCGTAGAAAAGATAGTGGCAATGTTCCAGCAACATTTCTATTGGCCGAAACTTCAACATGATGTCAACAAGTATATCAGGTCCTGCATTGCCTACGCCATTGCCAAACCGCCCATTAAGAAACAAGGCATGCACACCCCTCTTCCTACTCCTGAAAGGCCCTGGGAATCCATCTCAATGGACTACATGCTAGGCCTTCCGTCAACCAAGCGGAGAAATGACTGTGTTTTTTGTGGTGGTTGATCATTTTTCTAAAATGGCGATTCTGGCTGCCTGCAAGAAGAGCATCACAATAGAGGCCATTGCCAAGCTCTTCCTCTAACAAGTGTGGGTACATTTTGGGATACCACAAACCATCATCTCAGATCTGGACAGTCTGTTATGTTGACGCCTGAATCCGTCAAGACCGAAACAACAACTTCATGGGGATATAAATCCCCCTGCATTTTTATAGAGGTGGTACTCCTCTTTGTTTTAATATTTTCTTGGAACTCTAGATTTTTAGAATATAGGACTTTGCAGAAGTTTGTCGTGATAATCAAAGAAATATAAAGATTGCAAGAAAAATAACAAGAAAGAAAATGTTTTGTTTTTTTTAAAGAGAGTTCCTGAGAAATAACCAGGAACCGCACACTTCATACAATTGAAAAAGATAAACAAAATTTCCTCACATCCATCATAGTTAAACTAAAGTTTTTTATCACATAAAATAAAAGAAGATGATTTGCATGCATAAGAAAACTTTAATAGAGTAAAGACATGGGGAGCTCAAATAAATATAATGATAGATCAATCTCAAATACTTTATACTCAAAACTCAGAGTTACAAAGTACAGTCAAAACTGATCCCGAAACAGTTCTCTTGGGATTTCTGAAAAATATATAGTCTGTTACAAAGCCTTGAAATTTAAATGTGTTTGTCCTTAGGACTGGTATTGGGGCTCCCATGGACCATAAAGAAAATATGAACAAGAAGTAAGTTGTAGAAGGAGGATGGTGGGTGATGATATAGTATCAAGACCTAGAAAGAAGACAGGGAGAAGTTATCAGATTTCAGTTAAACCTTTCTAGTCAAAGAAGCAGAGTAGCTGGATGAAAAATCGATAAAGAAAGCAATATGTGATCAACATGAACTAACTATGATGGTCTCCCGTGTCTCTTCACTTGCTTGTTGCTATCATTAGGTTGACAAGAGTATTTTTCAACTGAATAATAACTTGAAATAAATCTTTTCGGAGAGATGAAAATAATATAATCCTTTGGCAAATGGCGAATTAATGCAATTTAATGAATAATCTTCACGAGTCTTTCGCCATTAATGACAATCTCTTCGAAGCCTGCACAATTAGTTGTTAGCATTAAACAACATTCAATGCATATTGGAAAAAGCACGAGAATGGCGAGGACGGACGAAAGTAGTTTTGAATATGAAGTTTTTCACGAACCCACCAACCTGGGAACCCGCCAACCTCTGGTTGTGGATGATAAAAAATAAGTTAAAGTGTAGAAAAGCGATCAGCCAGACTTGCATGCAGGAGAAATAAAATGCTTTTAGGGACTCAAGACCCATGACAAGTCTGATGGTTAAAATGAGGATCATGGAATTTTGGTGCAAAGTGGAGATCGTGGAATTTGGAGGATGAAAGCTCGACTCCACGAACCCACAAAGTTTTATATGTATATATAAAAAGGCTAAGTATAATACAATAGGACAGTCGGACGAACTAGTGACATAGAAAAATGGATGGGGATGAAGGCCCACGAACCTACCTACCCGCGAACCCACTGATTTATGAAATACAACTAAGTATGGTAACTATAAAGGGATAGAAGAAGGGAAGAAAGGAAAAGGGAAATAAGGGAAAGTATAGAAGAGGGAAAAGAAATGGAAAAAAAGAAGTCGGGAAAAAAGAATGGGGAAGGAAATTTCAGAAGCAGGAATTGATTGCAACAACTAGCTCCAACTGTGGGATGATAACCCCATGTGGGTTGTCAAGAATCCATAATCTTCATGACAGGTGCTTCCATCCATTGGGCCATGGAGTAAATGGTAAAAACAAAATAAAATAAATTTATGTACAAGGAAACGAGAAAATTTCAGGTGAAGAATCCTTTCAAATGTTTCCCATTAACATGGAGCATTAACATTTTACCCTTCATATCTTTGAGCATATAAGAATTAAATCCAAGGATTTTTTCAATGATATATGGTCTGATCTAGAGTGCTTAGAATTTTGTGTGCATTGATGGCTTCTCCTTAGCTTTATTCCAAAGTAACACCAGTTCGCCCCTCTGAAAATTCTTTACTGTTGTATTCTGGTCAAAATATTTTTTAACACTATGTTGTCTCTGAGAAGTTATGTTCATGGATTTACTTCGTTCTTCCTCCAATTTCAATAATTGTTTGACCCTCTGTTGCATAGGTGAAAATTCTTCAACACCCTTTGTATTGACCACAAAAGTCAAAGCATTCAGCTCAAGGCTAATTGGCATTTTTGCTTCTTTCCCATAAACCAATGTATACAGAGACATCCCAGTGGTGTCCTTTGGGGTCATTTTGCTTGCCCTCAATGCATCAATTAATTTTAAATGTCAATTCCTTTGGTTCTTATCAACAATTTTCTTCAATATCTGAATGAGCATTTTATTGGTGGATTATGAAAGACCATTCCCTTGTGGATAATAGTTTGATGATTTCCCCATAACAATTCCATATTCTCCACAAAATTCTGTAAATTTTGAACCAATGAAAATCGACCCATTATCAATGATGAATTTTTCTAGGACACCGAATCTTGACAAAATATTATCTTTGAGAAACTTAATCAAGTCTTCAGAATCGACCTTTTTTAATGCCACTGCTTCTTGCCACTTTGTGAAATAATCTGTAGCGGTGAGAATATATATATGTCTGTTGCTTGAATTTAGGTTTATTGGCCCAACGACATCAAGTCTCCACTGGGAAAATGGTTGTTCTATAGATATAGGTTGTAATGACATTATAGATCTCTTCATTTTCCTTGAAAATTGTTGGCAAGATACACACTTCCTTATTGTGGCATATGAGTCTTTAAAAATCAACGGCCAATAAAACCCAACTCTTATTATCTTATGGGCGGTGGTGGTAGGCGCAAAATGTCCACCACATATTCCTTCATGGAGTTCTTTCATCAATTCTTTCATCAATATCTGAATCTCCCCGGTCTTCTTTCTTACTATCACAGGATTTGAAAGCTAATCAGAATGTGGGGTATATTATTCCAACCTTTTTAATTTCTCTAATTCAACCTTTACCAGAGGTTTTAATTTGGGGTTCATCATCCTTGTCTTTTGCTTGACCGACTTTGCCCCTTCTCTCAAGGGAATAATATGTTGAAATATTGTTTTATCATAAGCCTTCAAATCATCATAACTCCATGCGAACACATCAAGATATTCTTTAAATAATGCAACATATTGATTGACTTCTTCAATTGTGCAATCAACTCCCAAGTTGACATATTTTGGGGAACTGTTAGTTCCAATATTGATTTTTCTTGTTTCTTGGACCTTTCGGAGTGAAATTTCTTCCAAGAGATTCTTAGCGTGATCGTCTCTCATAAAAAGAGACTCAGATTGAATACAATCCTTCACGACAACAGATAAGTGATTGTATTCATCATCATCATCATTTAACAATTTTTTTTTTCCAATTTTTCATCATTCTCAAATACTTGTAAATATCCCTGGTTATTAGGTACATAAGGTCGGAATACTCTTTCTACTTGAAAATATGTTTTGCTTTGAACATCATCCGAGTTTGACAATGAGGCTGCCAAATCCAATGAATCTTCCTTCTAATTCTTATCCTTTGGGATGAAAGAGATGTTGAAAGAACTAAAGGCTTCCATCAATTCGTTAACTCTTTTGAAATATAATTTGAGTCTTTCCTTTTTTATTTTATACCTCTAGGTGACTTGATTTATTACCAACTTGGAGTCGTCAGTCACAATGGTATGTTCTATCTTCAATTCTTATGCAAGAATCATTCCCTGAATCAAAGCTTCATATGTTGCCTCATTATTGGTACATGCAAATTCAATTCTGATAGCATGTGGATGCACAATCTTTCCTGGACTTACAGGGACAATTCCAGCTCCACTCTCGGAACTTGAGCAAGCTCCATCGAATGACATCCTCCAATAACCTTCAAACATATGCTCTTGATTCTCCATACCTTGAATTTGCTTCTGGATTTCAATATGTTCCATGTCTAGGATATCATAGTTTATGATCCTAGCATTTATATAATCTTCCACTAATTCATTATCCTTCTTTTTGAAAGAGAAGGGTTTCCTGGGTTCACAAGGAACCTTAATCATTGCTCCTTCTTTGTCTAGCAACATCATGGAGCTTCCATCATTCATTATGTATCCTCCAATCATAGACGACCAATCTCTTCTTAAAACAACTCCATATGCAGGAGGGAGGTCTACCACAATAATATTGAAAACTGTAATAATATGGGGATCCGCTGTGGTCCAGGCATAAAAGTCTTTAATTTCACCATAAGTTGGCACTTGTTTGGAATCAATTGCATATATACTTTCACCAGTCTCATAATATTTCGTGCAGTTCATGCCCAATGCCTCCATGACTGCTAGTGGCATAATATTATTGGTCACACTAGTATCGACTAAACAATTATGAAGTGCAACACCATGATTTTCAATTGAAATATAAAAGGGCGAGATTTTACTTCTCAACTTGACGGTTGATTTGCTCTGGCTTTGTTTCGGGCTTATAACAACAACTTCCATTTTTTCCAGATGGATCATCCAATAATCTGAAAATGTTTTCTCTTTGTTGGGGAATCTTCAACACTTCTGTAAAAGGAAGAGTTATCCTTAGTTTACTCAATTCCTCTACGACATTGTATTTCATCTGGGTGGGGTTTGACATCAGGTGTTGTTTCTTGCTTCCAACGCTATCCGTCACATTCTCATTTGCCTTGTTCTCATTCATTTTTTTTTTATCTTTTTGTTTTCTCTTTCAAAATCATTTTTATTCCTGGATTTATTTACAAACGCTCTTGTATGGGCGACATTTTCTTGCGAGTCAGGGTCATTGTTGCCTTCCTCAAATATATACATGGACGTTTCACATCCGTCCATCTGTACAGTTTCAGAACTTTCATCAGGTAAACAATATTTCCCTTGCTCAACCATTTTCTCATCATATACATCATCCATAATAGTTGCATTGGGGATTGGTTTCCTGGGAACCCTTGGCCTTTGTGGATTATCAATGTTTTCAAACCTCACTCTGCTTTCTTGGGGAGGGTTTCTTCTTTTCTCTTGGATCGGTATTCTCAGATTTGCTACATAATTTTCCCCCCTTCTTAATATGGTTATCTCATTCTTCATTTTCCTGATGGTTTTATTCATTTGTGCAATTTCAATTCTTTGCTTGTTTTCTTGTGCCACAACAGGGTCTACCTTCACATCTGGTATGGTCCCCTTGAAAAATCCTCCTCCAATTGTTTGATTTTGGGTAGGTCGTGGCTTCGGTTATTTATTCTTTCTTGAGATAGAGGCTCCTTGATTATCAATACTTAAGCCTCCCAACTGCCTTTGTACTTTTCCAAAGATAATGTCGGGGTCGTCACTCGTCTCAATCATAATTTCTTCCATCTCAATGGCTTTAATCATTACTTCCTCCAAGGTATCCATCTGAGATGTTTTGATAGCATATTTCACATTTTGGGGCATCACATTCTTATAACAACCGAGTATGACTGGGTCATTAGGTCTTTTATCTTCTGGAATCTTACTCAAAGTTTTATTGAACTTGAGATTAAAATCTCGTATTCTCTCAGTCTTCCTCAAACCAATCTGGGTGAAATTGATGAGAAGGGTATGATATGCAACTGGAGGGGAAAACATAATCAGGAACATGGCTTTGAGGTCATTAAATGAGCCAATCGGCCTACTGGGTAATGTTGTATACCATTCATAAGCTCTTCTCGATAAGGTTTGAAGAAATAACCTTACCATCACATTGTCATATTCAACACGATGAAACCACAAACATCAAGCAAAAAGTTAAGGTGTCTTTTGGCATCAATTGTTCCATCTCCAGAAAATTACTTCAAGGTGCCCTTAGGGAGAGCAGGGAGGTCATGTTGCTCACCTCAAAGATTTAAAGGGGAATCTCTTACTCTTCTTCAATTTTCGAATCTTAGCTTTTCTTGATTTCTTCCACCACTTCCTTGTCTCTCCTCATGAGGTTCTCTTCGTGGCTCTTCTCGCGGTTGTTCATTTCTTTCAGCCATATTTGGAGATGTTTCAGGAATATGTTTTCCACTTCTTAGAATACAAAGCTGCTTGATTTCACTTATGGTAATGGGTCCCTTGTATTCGTCCAGCTTCAATCCCAACCTTATCTTTGTGCTGCTCTAGTTGGACTTTCGTTCCTTCGGTCTTGTCGCTCATCCCTCCTCTGTCTTCGGAGGGTTTCTCTTTCTTCTTATTGGACCAATTTCTATCAAGACCTTTCCAATTCTTCTCGAGTCTCGACTGTCATTATTACCAGATTATATAGCTAATGTAAGATGCTTCTTTGATTATTCAATCCAATTTCTAGGTGGGGTTGATCAGCCTAGGGAAAAGTCATGTATTTTCAAAAGATGCTAAACCATATTTCAAATTTCAATTCATTCCCCAATATGGTTGCCAAAAATGTTGACGCTTGAATCCATCATGACTGAAACGTCAACCTCACGGGGATACAAATCCCCTTACATTTTTATAGACGTGGTACTCGTCTTTGTTTTAAGATTTTCTTGGAACTCTAGATTTTTAGAATATAGGACTTCACAGAAGTCCGTTAGGATAATCAAAGAAATATAAAGATTGCAAGAAAAATAACAAGAACAAAAATGTTTTATTTTTTTTAAAGAGAGTTCCTGAGAAATGACCAGGAACCGCACACTTCATACACTTGAAAAAGATAAACAAAATTTCCTCACATCCATCATAGTTAAACTAAATATTTTTGATCACATAAAATAAAAGAAGATGGTCTGCATGCATAAGAGAAATTTATTAGAGTAAAGGCATGGGGAACTCAAATAAAAATAATGATAGATCAATCTCAAATACTTTATACTCAAAACTCAGAGTTACAAAGTACAGTCAAAACTGATCTCGAAATAGTTCTCTTGGGATTTCTGAAAAATATATAGTTTGTTACAAATCCTTGAAATTTAAATGTGTTTGTCCTTAGGAATGGGATTGGGGCTCCCGCAGACCATAAAGAAAATATTAACAAGAAGTAAGTTGTAGAAGGACGATGGTGGGCGATGACAGAGTAACAAGACCTGGAAAGAAGACATGGAGAAGTTATCAAATTTCGGTTAAACCTTTCTAGTCAAAGAAGCAGAGTAAATGGATGAAAAACTGATAAAGAAAGCAAGATGTGATCAACATGAACTTACTATGATGGTATCTCGTGTCTCTTCACTTTCTTGCTACTGTCATTAGGTTAACAAGAGTATTTTTTAGCTGAATAATAACTTGAAAAAAATATTTTCGAAGAGATGACAATATTATAATCCTTTGGAAAATGGCGAATTAATGCAATTTAATGAATAATCTCTTCGAGTCTTTCACCATTAATGACAATCTCTTCAAAGTTTGCACAATTAGTTGTTAGCATTAAACAACATTCAATGCATATTGGAAAAAGCACGAGAATGGCATGGACAGATGAAAGTAGTTTTGAATATGAAGTTTTTCACGAACCCGCCAACCCACGGTTTTAAATGATCAAAAATAAGTTAAAGTGTAGAAAATCGGTTGGTTGAACTTGCATGTAGGAGAAATAAATTATTTTAGGGACTCAAGACCCACGCCAAGTCTGATGGTTAAAATGAGGATCACAAAATTTTGGGTGCAAAGTGGAGATCGTGGAATTTGAAGGAAGAAAGCTCGACTCCACGAAGTTTTTTTTTTTTAAAAAGGCCAAGTATAATACAATAGGACGGTCAGTCGGACTAGTGACATAGGAAAATGGATGGGGATGAAGGCTCGTGAACCCGTCTATTTTTAAAATATGACTAAGTATGGTAACTAGAAAGGGATAGAAGAAGGGAAGAAAGGAAAAGGGAAACAAGGGAAAGCATAGAAGAGGGAAAATAAATGGAAAAAAAGAAGTCGGGAAAAAAGAAAGGGGAAGGAAATTTTGGAAGTAGGAATTGATCTCAATAGGTTCCTCAACACATTCTGGTCGAGCCTCTGGTCAATGTTGGACACCAAGCTCACCAAATCCACTACCTTCCACCCCCAGATGGATGGTCAAACCGAGGTCGTCAACCGGATGATTGTGCATATTTTGTGCATGTACAATTCCAAGAATCCACACACATGGGATGAGAGTCTTACCTATGTTCAACACAACTACAATAGAGCCATACATAGCTCATTCGACCACAATCCCTTTCAGGTGGGGTTGGGATTTCAATCATTGGGTCCCATGGATGTTGCACTACCCCTTGCGGTAACCTAGGCAGACTCGTCCCATGCTGAAACAAAAGTTGACAAAGATACCCAGTTCAATGAGAGGATCCAACAAATCCGTCAACAAGTTCATGATATTTTACAGAATTTTAATGCCAAGTACAAGCAGCGCCATGATCAACATCGGGTGCCACACAAGTTTTATGCGGGAGATAAAGTTTGGTTGCACTTGCAGAAAGAATGCCTTACGGGGCCCCATTGGAAGCTTCGTCCACTCCACTATGGACCTTACACCAAGACCAATACCATGGGCGATAATGATTTTGAGCTCAACATTCCCCCCTTCCTTGGCTTGTACCCACTATTTAATGTGGACATCCTTTGGCCATATTTTCCACCATTATTGGACACCTCGGAGATATCAGAACAATTAACACCAACATAGATCAACCTTGACTGCATGGAACATGAATCCACTGATCAGATCATGGAAATACATGCCAAGGGCACTCGCCAATAGAAGATCCAACTTTATCAGGTTGTCAAAATAGGGTAGCTCCTGCATCAAGGCAAGTGGCTCTCCTGGGGCCAAATTCAACAAAAATTTCCTCATCTCATGGGGGGACTCAATGTAATGGAGACCATTACTTCCTAAGTGGGGAGGATTGATCCAGGTGCATATCGATGGCCACCCAGCTATTCCAACTATCTCACACTCAATTTTCATTCTGGCAGTTATTTTGCTAGCTTTTCGGGTCCTAAACTTTCGGGGTAGTTTTGAGGCCCTAAAAAACATTTTTTGGGCTTGTCACATCACAATAGCTACATAGTTAGAGTGTGACTGCATAATGTGTATTCCTCGAATAGACCTTTCCAATGGGCTATCGTGCACCTAAAACGAATATTGTATGCAAAAGTTACGACCCTGGGAAGTTGTTGTACCAACTTACCCCAACAAGGCCCACTTGACTTTTGGCACTTCATCTCCTAGGGTTCGGTTTTTGGATGGCTAGGGTTTTGGAATTCATGTTTGATGTAAAAAGGCCTTTGGAGTCTCTTTGTACTCATATTCTTGCGAATGAGTGCATTCATCACATCTCTTCTCAGAGATAAGCCACCACCATTCTAGCAAGCTTGTTTCAACCTAAATTTTACAGTTTCAACATATTTCTTTATTGAATAGAAGCCAAGTTTTACTATACCTCTGTTATTACTCATTGTACCTCTATGTTAATAATATAGATCTGTATTCATTTCATTCTTCTCATAAAATCTAGATCAAGTGTGTTGCATGGGGCATTAGTTGTGATTCATTATGTGGTGGGAATTTGTGTTTATGGTACAATGAATATTGAGTTTGGCTCTATGTTTTTGTTGTTGATTGCAGTGAACATTGGTATGTCATGCAGGGAATTTGGGTTTGGATGTGGTTCGTTTTGTGGTTCATCATTTGAGTTTGTAGTGGAGTGAATATTGATGTGTCATGTAGGGCATTTGAGTTTGTGTCTCTTGTTCATTTTGTGGTTGTTTGTTGGTGGTTCTTATGGCTTCTGGTGGTTATTTGGGATCTAGTTCATCCAGAGGTTGGCTAAATTAAGTGTGCATTGACGAGTTTGCAATGTATTCAGTTGTGTGGAGTAAGTTCTTTGGGGTTTGGCTTTTTTTCTTCTAGGCCAACGATTATTGTGGTTATTGGGCTTGTGGTTGCTTTGCTCCGTGGTGACTGTTATGGGGCTACTCTGCCTACTACTCTAGTGTTCTCAGTTTTGTGTTTAGCTTGGTGTTCTACTAGTAATTCAATTGTTCTAGTGTTATTGCTCTAGGAGGATCTCGGTGGCCACCCACCTTGTCCAACTGGCTCAAAACAATTTTTTGGCAACTTACTATTTTTAGCAGTTTTTCGGTTCCTGAACTTTCGAGGCCATTTTGAGGGCCTAAACAATGTTTTTTTCGCAATCAGACACTTAAAAAATAGTTAAAGTCTTTAATTGATCCCCCTAAATGAATCTCATCATCAATACCTTTCCAACGAGCTATCGTGTGCCCTAAACAAAGATCGTATGCAAAATTTACGACCCCATGAAGTTGATGTACTAACTTACCCCAGTGGGGCCCACATGAATTTTGGCGCTTCGTCTCCTAGGGTTAGGTTTTTTTCATTTCATATTTATTGTAAAAATGCCTCCAGAGCCTCATTGTACTCATCTTCTTGCGAATGAGCATAGCCGTCATTTCTTATTTAATACAAGTCAAGTTTTACTGTATCTATGTTATTGTTCATTGTGTCTCTGTGTTAATATTATGAATCTGTGGTTTCATTTCGTTCCGCTCATAAATCTGGATCAGTGGTATCAGAGCGGTCTGCTCCTTGTCGTTTTTCTAATGCATGTCCCCAACGCGGTCAGGGTATAGAGAGTTGAGTCTCGAGCTTGTTTCTATTGAGGACAACTACTCTTGCACACCCAAGAAATCCTCCATGGTGTGCGAAAAGAAAGATGACGGAACCTGAGATATTTTCAAAATATTGCTTGATGAAGCCCTTGAGCGACAGAGGAACGAGATGATGTACAAATTTGTACAAATTCTTTGATGACTGTCGACAAGCAATGCATCCACCTCAAGCGGAGGTGCCACCCCCTTCAAGGTACAAATTAATTTTGATATTCCTATATTCGAAGGTCAAATAGATGCGGATGTCGTAGATAAATGGTTAAACCTTCTAGAAGGGTATATTTCTATCCACAACTTTTCCAATAGAGAAAATATTACATTTGCGCTCCTCAAGGCCGTCCCCAATGTCAAAAATTGGTGGGAAACTTTCTGTGAGCAAAAGGAAATAGAGGGATCCACATTATTTGCAGTTGCACCCACTTGTGGTTCATTCAGGGATGTTATTAAGGAACAATACTACCTTGTTGGAAGTTATGATGACTTGTATACAAGATGGACTACATTGCGGCAGGAAAGAGACCAAACAGTGCCAGAGTTCACTAATGTCTTCCATACTTTGTGCACCAAGTTGGGTATCAAATATTCTGAGTGACATCTGGTGCTCAAGTGCCGCGACAGTTTGCATAGATACATCTAGACAAAAATGGAGTTTTTGGACATCTCATCCTTGAGTGCGACTTATCGATATGCCGTCAAAATTGAGCAGAAGCTTAAATAAAGAGGCAACAGTTTGGGTCCGAGAATCCCTCACAGTAGAAGCAGGGCAAGGGAAACCCTAACCCGCAGAACAAAGGATGAAGCAAAGATGGAAAACCTTAGGAAAACCAGTCCAAGCCGCAAGCAAAGAAGGACAATGGGAAGATGAAGAAAGATACCGAGAAATGGTGCGACTTCCATAAGAGCCCCTGGCATAACATTGTTGATTGTCGCTCAAAGAAGTCATTGGTGGTTAAGGTAAGAGCCTTTGAATCAGACGTGGGTTCCAACTCTGAGTTAGAACTAGAAAACGAGAGACATATCAACGACGCAGAACCCAGTGCCATCGTTGCTACCACCAAGATCTAGCCCGATGAACCTGATGAGCCATAAGAAGGCGAATGATGCAGGAGCATCTTTTCGACTCGACAGATGCGTTAACAAATCAACACGTCAGCACACATTTGGAGATAGGGAGAGGCACCAAACCTCTCATTTTCAGAATTCAAATTATAAAATTAAGTTAGTTTATGTGTAAGGTCGATAAATGCCAAAGCCATGCCTTTGGACAGGTGTGGATGGGTTCATCGAAATAATCAACTGTAAGCAGGTTAGATCCATGTCAGGTCTGGATCTTTGTTCAATGTAATGAGTCATAGGGTTAAGGTGTCTTAACGGAAATGTTGACGGGACTAAGGTGGTGGAGAGGATAAGCTCATAGAGCCCTCTTTTGTAAAAAAAGAGAGATATTTTGTATAGAGATGAGTTATTTAATTAGATTAGAAGAGATAGGAAGTAGAGAGGAGAGCGAGACTCTATTGCAGTCCGAGCTCTTGTACACAGTTGTAAATAAGCATTGATATTAATACGAATAAAGACAGTTTTTCCTGCATATGTTGTCTATTTATGTTATCTGTGCTCTTTGAATGATATCTGTATATGTTCATATATGTTGTAGATGTATATGTTAGTTTTCATCTGTAGGATTAAGATAGATTTTTTAATCTTTGAGAGTTGTTGAGTTATTTTTGGGTTCTTTAGACTGTGCAAGGAGTGCACGATAGAGTGTTGATGACTCTGTGAGCCGGTGCAAATGTAGATTTTAACCTTGTACAATATCTACTGCAAACATATATTCAATAAAAGAACAGAAAATATACAATGACAAATACAAACATTACACAAAGATTTTTCCCCTGGAAACCCAAACCGGGAAAACCAACATATTCTATATTCATTAATGTGTGATACATTGTTTACAATACAATATACATATAGGAGCCAACAACATCCAAAACCCTAACCCAATGACCTGGATTAGTCCACAACCCTAATTCCTTAACCGGAAATAGAAAACCATCGGCAAAAACCATGTGCCGAAAAACCACCTAAATTTGTGACATGTTTCCAGAGGCACGTGACACGTTTCCCAGGGCATAATTTTTTTATTGGGGGCGCTACCCCCGAACCCCCGCATGGGGGGCATTTTCCCCCCTGCGCATACGCTCAAACACTACTGCTCGTGCAAAGAATATAACACATACCCAACATTCTCCCACTTGTTGTTTTCTTTGCATACAGGGGGTTACAGGGTTACATAGTCAACAATCCAGGGCGACAATGCCCATGGATCCTCTACACCAAGAGAAATTCTTAGTGCTCACAGATTTTGTTAATGAATCTGCAA
>ML852442.1:30435-59627 GCA_009831015.1 Picea engelmannii | reverse complement strand
ATATATATATATATATAAATGGAAGATAACTATATGGATTGAATTATTTTGTAGAGCTTTATAAATAACTATATTCATTACCGAATTAGTGTTATAATAAATATATTTATTAATGATTCTGGCAAGAAAATATATATTTCAGAGACAAAGGAATTGGACTAATGATTCGGTTATTATTACTTAATGAAATTTATATATTCTCTAGTTATGGAATATATATAAGCACAATATACTTAGATTATAAATTATGTCCTTAATAAAAATTTACACGAAGTGAGCCCGTTAACTTACTAGTTATCTTATTATGTGAATTGAGCAATAATGATTAATATTAATGAATGCGTTAATAAATTTATCATTTATTTTTATATTGTCCAATGGCGTTGTTGTTTAATTGGATTTATCTCAATGGCTTGATCTTATCAATTTTACTTTTATCTTATATTGGAATCGGTGATAGAACTTCATTTAAATTGTTGAAAATGGTAGGTTTAGTTTGTGCAAGAAAATTTTATATACCTATATGTGTATGTTGTTACTTAGTTATCATTTAGTAAATTAAAAAAAAAAAAAAATTGGTTGTTATCGCTTACACATGATCTTAGTTATGGGAGGGTGTTACAAAATTTTCCACCAAACTAGAGGCATCTAGTGTAGATACCACACTTAATATGGGTTATGAGGTCATTAGGGTGACGGAAATGAACTACAAGGTTATCACTTACTCAAACAAACTAACTTGCTTAAAAATAAATCTAGGCATGTATTTTAGCCATCAAACAACCATGGGCTAGTACTCTATTCCAGTACCCACACAACACAAAGAGGATATTCAATTTATTTTCTTAACAATGCCTCAAGGATATTCTTCTTCGATGCTCTTTAGTAGGACGAAAAATTCCAATCCATTGAATTCCTTATGGAAATAGCCTACAAAGTAACATTTTACTCTCATTCTTCCAATGAGAAACAAAGACATAGTGGGTGATGATCCTTAACTCACATAGCCACTATGATCACATATAAGCAGCTATTTCTCATCCAAGAAATGATTTTTCCTCTTCACAATGTTGATTTGGTCCATTCCCATATTGGATGATGGTTAGCAAAATAGAATAATGCAACATGAGTAGTATAGAGAACGAGTGTGAGAGTGAATGTAATAAATTGAATATATAGAGTTGAGGGAAATGATGGATGGAATTATTTCTAACTTGAGAAATTACATGTAGTTACATTTCTCCATGATTATTGTACTCAGTGCATGCTTCAACAACTACATGAGAACAATTTCCCACCAACCTTTATCCACATTCAATGATTGGGTTTATAAGTCAAAGGAAGTGGGTAGATTGATTTAAGGCACAAGATGGAAATGTGATGGGCTTATAGGATGACACTTAGCAATAGAAGAATTACTTTCCCTTAGGTCCCCTTTCCTCTTCCCCTCTAGTGGAGTCATATCCCCTCTTGTGCTCTTCACAACCATCTTGGGACATTATATATTATATTATAGAATTAATAATTGTATAGTTTGAAATCATTATGGAAATACTACAACATGGTACATTGAAGTATATTTACATCATCTACATGCCTAGCCATTAACTAGTTGAGCCATGGCCTTGACCTGTGCACTAGAAATCCTTACTAGTATATTTACATCATTTACATATAGGGTAATTTATTTTTAATATGACATGGCTTGACTCCTATCATTATAACCAAAAATTTACAATTTATACATAGGATGATCCAACACATTCTTGAGTTCAAAATTAGGCTATTACGATGCCATGATGCACTTTGATCCTTAATCGAAATGACCTCTAAGGGAATTACACCATATCACTTTATGACCTCGAACACACTAACCATATAATATGCCATAACCCCTAATAATGATAACCTTAGACACAATACAACCTGTAAACCCTATGAAATTTAACATGATCATCCCCTAAAATGCTCACCCCTTAAGACACTATGACCCCAAAAACATTAAACCTAATGAAATTATGACCCTAAATATATTGATGCCTTAATATACCTTTCTCCTTAATCCTTATGACCCTTGATGCAATCAAACCCTAACACCTTGTGACCTAAAATAAGCTAACCACCTAATTCATTTGAGAGACACATTGTATACGCAGATGTGTAACATCTGTAAAAAAAATTAAAATAATAATAATAATAAAGTAAAGTTAAAATTTTAAAATTATTATTAATAAAGTAGCATAGATCCATATTAACCTTAGATCTATCAATAATTGAGAGGGATAAAATATCTATAGGTGAAAACCTCAAGAATATACACCCTAAAAAAAAGTAGACACCTCTAAGGATGTGATCTCTCTTGGTTCTTGATAGATTCAAGGTTCATATGGATTTATACTAGCATACTATAATCTCGATTATTATGAACTTCAACACATTATATCCCTTAATAAATATGAACCTTTAGAAATTCACCCCTTCACACAATATGGGCTTGAAGAAACTAACCCTATAAGATGGCATGACCTTACATAGAATAATTCCCTGATAGAATGGATCAAAGAGCTTGAGGGTATTGCAGCTTGTACATTGCCAACAAGTAGAGATCCTAGCCAAAGCCAAATTGAATGTTCATTTTCCCTTTTGGGTTTCTAAGGTAAATATTGAATTCTTGAGTGACAAATCTCTCCATTTGTTGTGTTATTTATCTATCTATAAGTTTTAAGTGAAGCTACTTTTTATTCTAATGGACTCTTGGTAATTGTAATGGTGTGAAATTTCATTTTATGGACTCTTTTTATTCTAATGGACTTTGATTTTTGATTCATGTATTCATTTCTATTGGCCCTTAAAGAATACCAATAGATATGAATGCATACCAAGGGTTTAACTTTGATATGCAAGATCAATGACTCGAATAATATGGCTATTCCACTATTGTAGAGAGTTTCCAATTTTTAATTTCATTCTTTAATTAACCATAGGAAAAGAGAAAAATGTCACTATTGTTTTCCATGGCTTCCATGATCCATATTCTATTTATCCGAGGCTTTATTTAATGCTTGTAAAATGATAAGAGACCATATATAACCTATATACTAGAGAAGTTCATCAAATACACTATATGGGCCATTCATGAGTAGTTGAGGGCCATACAAACCATTCTTCAAAATTTCAAGGCTATACGTGGTGTTGATTAAGGTTGGTTGTCATTGATGTCAACCCTTGAAGAAAGCCCCGTAGCACAAAGGTTTGGGTAATGGACCCAAGATTGTTTGATGTAAAGATGACTCATTATTGTCTTGTCATGGTTGATAAGAAGTAAATATGGATGAACTCCAAAGTGGTCCCCTTATGGTGAAAGCCCTCATGGGAAGACGATTTGCAGAGTGAGAGAACCCTTGATTAATTGTGGAATAATGAGATTAAGGATAGTGAATTTTTTAGTGAAACTATCCTATATGGATAGTGCTTGTCATGCCATTTCCAGTGGTATGTGGAACGTCACATAACTCCTCATGGTTAGAGAGCTATGACCATATGAAGTTGGGGAACCCCTAATGAGTCTTATAGAAGCCCCCAAGGATCAAAGTGCTTTGAAAAATAAATTATTTTAAACTGAAGAAGCCCTAAAATAAGGAAAGTGTAAGGCTACATGATGATATAAATAAGAGGCAAAGATCACTCATAAGGATATACTTGTACATATTGTATATCCATTTTTCTTGTGTAAAGATTCTTGTAAATACTTGTGGATACATCTGAAGTGGCGAACGTTTGAGGTAGCACGAAGGCTTGACGGTGAAATTCTTGGAATTACAATGAATGCAAAAAATCCTATTTTCAGAGGCATACATAGGCTGACTGTGTATAGGGTGCGTGCGTACACAGGCTGGCTATGTATAGGGTGTCTATGCATACACGGGTTGGTTGTGTATAGGGTGAGAACATGTTGTTAAAGCCATGAAACTTGAGAAGATGAAGGTGTATAGTTTCTAGACTATGAGATCAAGCTCCCAGGAAGGTCTAGAGTGCTCAGATACATCAGATCCATCCATTGGTTCAAAAGGTATGTCCTATTTTTATGAATAGTTGGATTTTGATGTATGCATGAGGAATGGCAATGGAGATTTGAAGATTCTCCCTAGAGAGACTAGTGGCTACATGGGATCTTTTGTATAATTTAGATCTACAGAAATATAGTGCTGGTATATTTATCATTGATACTTCTTGTTGAGGCACATCTTGTATTTCTTGGCATATGGCTAAGAGTTTTTATAGTGCATGGTTGAGATCTTGTATTTGTTGATGTATTGAGAAGTTGAATATCAGAAAGGGGATCATGTGACAGATATTATACTTGTTCATGATTACACATACCTATATGGCACATGACTAGAAAGAGACATAATTTCTTTGAGTAGAGGTTATGTATGAGGATGCATGCACAAGGTACAATTACAGTCTGGATACAGTGACAGGTTACAGATTTATGTGAAAGAAGTTACAAAGGGTCAAAATTTTTCAAGTGAAAGGAAACCCTATTTCTAGAAGGCATACGCAGGATGCATAACAGATAGGGCGCGTACATACGCGGGCTGCATCACTACATGTCGCGTATCTGTTCTATTTTGTAGATACATGTTTAGTTCAGGTACAAATTGATTATAGGTTTGTTGAACAGATTGGATATAGGTCAGTGGTACAGGTTGATACAATTGTACAATAGTATATCTCACAGTGACAGGTTGACAGTGGTTCCATTATTCTACTTTTACTTCAGGGTGGCAAGACAGGGCAAGGACAGGTGGTTGTAGCCACCTTCCAGTTGTAGCCACCTTCTAGTTGTAGCCAGAGAATTGGGGAGTTGGAGCTTACCTCAGGTTGTAGCCTGAGAATCTAGAGGGTTGGAGCCTCCTTTCAGTTGCAGCTGGAAAACAAAGGAAGTTGGTGCTTCCAATGAATGTAATTCTTCAAGACATATAAGAAACAACATTCCATGGTTTTCTCCCGATTTGGGTTTCCACGTAAAACATTGGTGTACTGTGTATGTGTGTGGTTGTTCATTTCTTATTGCTCATTATTGGATAATAATACTACATTGCTAGAACACTTGGATTAATTTGGATAAAAAGGATTATATTGCGCTATTACTGATTCACCCCCCTCTCAGTAATACAACAATTGGAATCAGAGTAGGTTCCTTCAGAAATCAGTCTAACCACTGAAAGGTAGATTATGGAGAGTACTAACATGTATAAAAATGGAATACCACCATTCGATGGACAAAAGTATGATTTTTGGAGCATAAGTATGAAGACATATATACAGGCACAGGGATTTCAAGTTTGGCAATCAATTGTAGATAGATACACAACACCAACAGTTCCACCAACAACTGAAAAAGAAGCGAAACTCGGTGAGAATAATTCCAAAGATACAAATGCACTTTTGAATGGTCTTAGTGATACATTATGCAGGAGCATCGCCAGCAGCAAGCGAGCGTGGGACAAACACCATCACATTTTTGGCACATGTCAAAATTGTTTGCAATATTTTGAAAGTTTGGATGCACAGACTTTAATGTAATAGTTAAATAAGGGCGTACTTCCATATTGTAAATAGATCTTGAGCGATTCGATCTCATCTGTAAGGTGTAGAGGCATTTATGCATAGTTAATGTAAGTGGGTAGATTTAAATTCTAGATTAGACAGTTTTAGGAGCTGGAGGGAAAACGGATATAGACACCCTCATCTTGTATCATTGTAACATTAGGAAGAATATCATAGAGAATAGAGAAGTGTTGTAGTAGAGAGATGTGTAGAAGAACCCATGTACAAAAGTTCTGAAATTAATATATATGAAGCTTTGATTCAGACTCATGGTGTTCTAATACCTTTTGTGTATACATTTTGAATGTTATGCTTATGGTTGTTTTACTCTTTCTATTGTACATTTGCTTTTATGCTATGTATGTATGATTTTAGGTTAAGTGTTTGAAGTCTGAGAGAGTAAGGAAATGAGTTTCAATTGTTTCTCTTCTTGAGTTAGAGTTCCTGCAAGGAGTGCAGTGAAGTGTCCGCAAAGAGTGCGTTGATGGGTTCAGAGTTCATCTCTGAAAGCTCAGGAGGGATACCATTATTCTCATTTCAACTGAAGTGCAAGACAAGCATAGAAGTCGTGCAAGGTGTGCACTAGCTGGTTGGAAGTTCAAAACTTATCAACCCAGGAGAAGGTTGAAGGCTACTATTGCAAGGAGTTGTGCAGAGTCAAAGGATTCAAATACTTAGACGTATTTGAAGAAGTGTCGCAAGGAGTGCGTGCAAAAATCTCATAGGAGATTCGAGTTGGCGAAAGAAAGCTCAAGAGAGTTAGCGTCTTCAAGGTGTTGGAAGAGTAGAAGGGAGCTTTAGACATCGTACAAAAGATAGGTTTCAGAAGAGAATCGCAGGGTCAATTTAGAACCAGAGATCTTTGAAAGAGAGATTGGAAAGTTATAATTCTCCGAGGAGAATAACTGAAATAGCGAGAGTCGTAGGATCTACAGGAGATGCAAGACGGATAAGGGCCGTTGATCTTGACTTATTGGATGTCATATCATTTCAGTATTTCGGGGGTTGGAAAGTCCGAAGTGTAAGCCAAAATCCTTGGCTGATCAAATCCCCAGAATGCGAAAAGGAGGGTTTCATGTGTGGAAGCAAGGAAAGCAAGTTTAACTTTTTGGGACTTCAGAAACCAGAAGGTGGAGAGGAAATAGAGTTCAAAATTTAGCATATTGAACTCCCAGTACGTGAAATCGTGCTGACCATTGGATCGAGGGAAGGTCCACAGCCGTTGATCTCCTTGGAAGCGGAACCTTAGCGTTTCAGCATTTCGAGATTCGGCATACCAAAAGTTCTGTTGATGAGAGAATAGATATAGCAAGGAGGAGAACCCAGTAAGTGAAAGTCTAAAAGGATTTCATTAGACATAATTTCGACATTTCAGGGTTCAGAGGTTCAAGAGCCCCAAGGACATAGTAAAAGAGCATTTTGGTGGTTGAAACCCCAAAATTGTGAAGAGAAGGGGAAGGCCAGGACATTTGTATTTCGATAAAACATTAATTCAGGTTTCGGGACTCTGGGAGTCGAGGGGAAGAGTTGCATGACATCGCAAATCTCAAAATCACAAAGGGAGAAAAACCGAAATTGACATCAGGAAGACCAAGTGGTTAAGCACTTCGAGTTTTGGGGGTCAAAGAGGTAAGGTGCGCGACCACAGGATTCGCGAATTCGCAAAGTCTGGTATCTCGAAATAAAAGAGAAATTCCCTCAAGATTTTATTGTGGGTAAATTTCTCGAAAAGGAAATAGAAGAGCTAGTCGAGCTCTCGGGCCGAAAGGGGAAGATCCTGTGTGGACTCCAGCCTGAAGGTATTGGGGGTCTGCGTCAGTTGTGGTATCAGATCCCTTCTCTGTTTGTATATTACATATAGAGGGTGCGAGAAAGATTTACAACCATGCTGCCAAGAAGAAGAGATAAGCAAACATCCAATCCACTAGAGGAAAGGGAAATTCCAAGAAGAAGGGGTAGGCAATTACCTGATCTGCCAGGGGCAAGAGAGATGCGTGAAATGTGTTCTAGGATTGATGCCATGGAAATAGCACAGAGGCACACTATCAGCATTGGAGATATCAGTGAGTCTGAAAGTAAAAATGAAGTTGGCATGAAGGAGAAGAAGTTGCAGCAGAAGATGCAGCAGAAGAACGTCTATTTAGGGCTATTGCAAGGATAGGTGCTAGAGAAAAAATGGACATTCCAGTATATGAAGGAAACCTGGATGTTGAAGAGCTTCTAGACTAGATTAGAGCTCTAGATAAGTATTTTGACTATGAAGATGTCGAGGAAGACAAGAAGGTCAAACATGCTGTCACAAGACTTAAATGGCATGCAACATTATGGTGGGATGAACTACAAGCTGATAGACGTTGCAAAGGCAAGCAGAAAATAAAGAGTTGGGATAGAATGGTTGTGAAAATGAAAGAAAAATTCAAAAGGATTATCAAATTACTCTGTTTTGGAGAATGCAGAATTTGAGATAGAAGTTGATATCAGTGAAAGAGTACACTGAAGAATTCTATAAGCTAAACATTAGAGTAGGTCATCAAGAAAGTGATGATGAAAAGGTTGCCAGATATATGAATGGTCTAAGATATGACATCCAAGATGAGATGAGCATGATGATCATTTGAAATGTAGAATATGCTTATCATATGGCTCTGAAGGCTGAAGAGAAGCTGAGCCGAAAGAAAAGTCAAAGAGGGTGAGGCAGAAGTCAAGCTAGAGGCAAAAAAATTGTCTAAGATAGGAATCAGAAACCTAAGGAAGAGTGGAAGAAACCTCAAACTCAAACTGAGAGAGGTGGAAGCTCACAGAGAGGACAATATGTTGATAACAACACTTTTCCTCACACTAGAGAAAGAGGAAGAGGCAGAGGTGGAGTGGTAAAATGCTTCACATGTGGAAAGAATGGACACAAATATTATGAATGTCCAGATAAGAAGAAAGAAGGAGGTGAAACTCACATTGCTAAAGCACAAAGATGGAATGTTGAGGCAGAATATGTTGAAGGTGGAAGATCACTGATAATGAGGAAAGTTCTCTTAACACAAGAGAAGGAGGTAGAAAATACAGTCCAAAGGAACAAAAATTTTCGGACTGCTTGCAAGACCAAAGACAGGGTATGCAAGGTCATCGTGGACAGTGGTAGCACAGACAATATTTTTTCTACAGACATGGTAGAAAAGCTGGAGCTGGAGACTATTGAACATCCAAGCCCATACAGAGTTTCATGGCTACAAAAAGGACATCAGCTAAATGTCACTAAACAATGTTTAGTTGAGATTAAAATAGGAGGATATAAGGATGAAATACTATGTGATGTCATCCCCATGGATGTTTGTCATCTATTGCTAGGTAGACCATGGCAATATGATAGGAATGTGATTCCTGATGGGAGAAAGAACACATACACCTTGGAGAAGAATGGAAGAAATCACATGTTGTTGCCAATTAAGGATAAAGAAGTGAAAATATAAGTAAGAAACAATGTACTTCTCATGAGTGGGAAGGAACTTCTTCAGGAGGTTAAGAAGAAAGAAGATACACAATTCATTGTGGTTAGGAAGCCTAGAATTGTTTTAACCAGTACAAGAGTGGATGATTTGCCATAGGAAATCCAGCAGCTACTGGAAGTGTTTGCTGACATAGTAGTAGACGAACTACCTCGTTCGTTGCCACCTATCAGGAGTATAATTCATCACATCGATCTTATACCTGGAGCTAGTTTACCAAACAAAGCAGCGTACAGATTGAAGCTGCAGGAGAATGAAGAGGTCAAGAGAAAGGTCCAGGATTTAATGGACAAAAGATTGGTTAGAGAAAGCTTGAGTCCATGCGCTGTTCCAACAGTGCTCAGTCCAAAGAAAGATAGAGGCTGGAGGATGTGTACAGACTCAGGGGAAATTAACAAGATTACCATCAGATATAGATTTCCATTGCCAAAGATGGATGATTTGATGGATTTCTTGTGTGGAGAATTTTTTTTTTCGAAGATTGATTTGAAAAGTGGATATCATCAAATCTAAATGAGAGAAGGTGATGAATGGAAGACAACATTCAAGACAAATGAAGGGCTGTATGAGAGGTTTGTTATGCCATTTGGCTTAACAAATGCACCTAGTACTTTCATGAGGTTGATGAATGAAGTCCTGAAGGAGTTCATTGGAAAATTCATCATTGTATATCTTGACGATATACTGATTTTCAGTAGAACAGAAACAGAGCACTTGAAGCATTTGGCTACAGTGATGAAGAAATTGCAGCAAGAGAAGTTACTGATAAACATGAAGAAGTCATCATTCATGAAGACAGAGCTCATTTATTTTGGATTTGTTATTTCTGCAGATAAGTTGAAAATGGATCCAGATAAAGTGGAGGTGATTAAGAATTGGCCATCGCTGAAGAGTATCTTTGAAGTTCGAAGATTTCATGGATTGGCTAGTTTCTACAGAAAATTTATCAGAAATTTCAGTGGAATTAGCGCACCGATGATGGACATGGTGAAGAAAAGACATAAATATTTTCACTGGACAAAAGAAGCAGAGAAAAGTTTCAATTTGTTGAAAAATAAAATTACTGAACAACCAATTTTGGTGTTGCGAGATTTCAGCAAGATGTTTCAAGTCAAGTGTGATGCAAGCAGATTTTCCATAGGAGTGGTCTTAAGCCAAGATGATAGACCAATCGCGTACTTCAGTGAGAAACTGAATGAAGCAAAAGTGAAGTACTCCACATATGATAAAGAATTTTATGTAGTCATACAGGCACTGAAGAAGTGGAGGCACTATTTGGTTCCTGAAGAGTTCGTTTTGTATAGTGATAATCATGCCTTACAATTCATGACTCAATAGGATAAATTGAACCATAAGCATGCAAAATGGGTTTACTTTTGTAATTAAACATATTTCTGGAACTGCTAACAAAGTTGTTGATGCTTTGAGCAGGAAATGTTTGCTGATGCAGGAATTTAGAGTCAAAACATTGGGTTTTGATAATCTCAAGGACATGTACAAGGATGATCCAGATTTCAAAGAGGTGTATGAGGCATCTGAGAATCTAATCCTCAGGGACAAAAGTCAATGGACTGAATATATGATCCAGGATGGATTATTATTCAGGGGAAATCAGTTGTATATTCCAAAATGCTCCATGAGGGAGAATCTGCTGAAGGAAAACCACAGTGGAGGATTGGATGGACATTTCGTTCATGATAAAACATTCTCGAAATTAAATGGCTCGTATTTTTGGCCAAGGATGAGGACATACGTCAAAAGATTCGTGGACAGATGCAGAATTTGTCAGCACACAAAAGGAAGAAAACATAACATAGGTTTATATTAGCCATTACCCATTCCTGAAAGACTGTGAGATGCAGTAAGCATGGATTTTGTGTTGGGGATGCCGAGAAAACAAAGAGGGTTTGATTCAATATTTGTGGTGGTAGACAGATTTTCTAAAATGGCACACTTTATACCATGTAAGAAAACCAGTGACGTGACTCATATCGCGAACCTGTTTTTCAAAGAAGTCATCAGACTTCATGGCTTACCAAGGAGCATGGTTTCAGACCAAGACACTAAGTTTGTGGGACATTTCTAGAGGATTTTATGGAAGAAGATGGGAACAAAATTGTCATTTAGCTCAACATATCATCCTCAGATGAATGGGCAAACAAAAGTTGTAAACAAAATCTTGGGAGATTTACTAAGGATCCTAGTGACTGAACACCATAGTCAGTGGGATCACATTCTGCCAAAGGCGGAATTTTCTTATAATGATTCAATCAACATAAGCATGGGGCAGAGTCCATTTCATATTGTTTATGGAATACAACCAAGGGGATTTTTTGAATTGAAGGATTTAGAACAGGATGAAACTAGAAGTGTTAGTGCAGAAGATTTTGCAGAGGTAATGGAAGAACTTCAAAGCCAAGTGAAGGAGTGATTGCAAAACTCAAGCCAAGAGTACAAGCACAGAGCAGATAAACATAAGAGAGAACTTCAATTTGAAGTTTGTGATCTGATTCTTGCACGCCTAAGAAAGGAAAGGTTCCTAAGGGGAACATATAACAATCTAAAAATGAAAAATATTGGACCATGTAAGATCATAAGGAAATTTGGGGCAAATGCATATGAGATTGAATTACCCGATGGGGTCGAAATTTCACCGATATTCAATATCTCAGATTTGTACCCTTACAAAGCTAAAGAAGCAGGAGTAGACAGTGAACAAACAAAAGTTCAGTGGACTAAACAAATGCCTATAGCTGAAAAGCCACAGATGGAGAGTATACTTGACAAGAGAGTCAACAAGAGGACCAGGAGAAAAGAGTATTTTGAATACTTGGTCAAATGGAAGGGACATCTAGTTGAAGATGCCAGCTGGGGAATGAAGCAGAAATTCAGAAGCATGGACAGACAGTGCAAGATCTCATGAACAGGAGTCCATGAAAAATTTCAAGCGAGGGAGTATGATGTAGGAGCATCGCCAGCAACAAGCGAGCGTGGGACAAACGCCATCACATTTTTGGCACATGTCAAAATTGTTTGCAATTTTTTGAAAGTTTGGATGCACAGACTTTAATGTAATAGTTAAAGAAGGGTGTACTTCCATATTGTAAACAGATCTTGAGCAATTCTCTCTCATCTGTAAGGTGTAGAGGCATTTATGCATAGTTAATGTAAGTGGGTAGATTTAAATTCTAGATTAGACAGTTTTAGGAGTTGGAGGGAAAACAGATATAGACACCCTCATATTGTATCATTGTAACATTAGGAAGAATATCATAAAGCATAGAGAAGAGCTGTAGCAGAGAGTTGTGTAGAAGAGCCCATGTACAAAAGTTTTGAAATTAATATATATGAAGCTTTGATTCAGACTCATGGTCTTCTAATACTTTCTGTGTATACATGTTGAATGTTATGCTTATGGTTGTTTTACTCTTTCTATTGTACATTTGTTTTTATGCTATGTATGTATGATTTCATGTTAAGTGTTTGAAGTCTGAGAAAGTAAGGAAATGAGTTTCAATTATTTCTCTTCTTGAGTCAGAGTTCCTACAAGGAGTGCAGTGAAGCATCCACAAAGAGTGCATTGACGGGTTCAGAGTTCATCTCTGAAAGCTCAGGAGGGATACCGTTGTTCTCATTTCAACTGAAGTGCAAGACAAGCATATAAGTCGTGCAAGGTGTGCGCATGCTGGTTGGAAGTTTAGAACTTATCATCCTAGGAGAAGGTTGAAGGCTACTATCATGAGGAGTTGCGCAGAGTCAAAGGATTCAAATACTTAGATGTATTTGAAGAAGTGCCGCAAGGAGTGCGTGCAAAAATCTCATAGGAGATTCGAGTTGGCAAAAGAAAGATCAGGAGAGTTAGCATATTTAAGGTTTTGGAAGAGTAGAAGGGAACTTTAGCCATCGTGCAGAAGATAGGTTCCAGAAGAGAATCGCAGGATCAATTTAGAACCAAAGATCTTTGAAAGAGAGATTGGATGGTTAGAATTCTCTAAGGAGAATACCCGAAATAGCGAGAGCCGTAGGATCTACAGGAGCAGCAAGGCGGATAAGGGCCGTTGATCTTGACTTATTGGACGTCAGATCATTTCAGTATTTCATGGGTTGGAAAGTCTAAAGTGTAAGCCAAAATCCTTGGCTGATCAAATCCTCGGAACATGAAAAGGAGGGTTTCATGTGTGGAAGCAAGGAAAGAAAGTTTAAGTTTTCAAGACTTCAGAAACCAGAAGGTGGAGAGGACATAGAGTTCAAACTTTAGCATATTGAACTCCCAGTACGTGAAATTTCACTGACCATTGGATTGAGGGAAGGTCCACAGCCCTTGATCTCCTTGGAATTGGAACCTTAGCGTTTCGACATTTCAGGATTCGACATACCAGAAGTTTTGTTGATGAGAGAATAGATATAGCAAGGATGATAACTCGGTAAGTGAAAGTCCGAATGGATTTCAGGAGACGTAATTTCAGCATTTCGGGGTTCGGAGGTTCAAGAGCACTGAGGACATAGTAAAAGCGTATTTTGATTGTTTAAACCCCAAACTTACGAAGAGAAGTGGAAGGCCGGGACATTTGTATTTCAGAAAAACGTTAATTCAGGTTTTGGGACTCCGGGAGTCGAGGGGAAGAGTTGCATGACATTGCAACTCCTGAAATCGTGAAGGGAGAAAATTCGAAATTAACATCAGGATGACCAAGTGGTTAAGCACTTCGGGTTTCAGGGGTCGAAGAGGTAAGGGGCGCGACCACATGATTCATGAATTCGCGAAGTCTGGTATCTCGAAATAAAAGAGGAATTCCCTCAAGATTTTATTGTGGGTAGATTTCCCGAAAGGGAAATAGAAGTGCCAGTCGAGCTCTCGGGCCGAAAGGGGAAGATCCTGTGTGGACTCTAGACTGAGGGTATTGGGGGTCTGCATCAATACAATATTCACCAAAGTTGCACACTGTAAATCTGCCAAAGATATTTGGGACAAGCTTCGAAATATTTATGAAGGAGATACAAAAGTCAAAGAAACAAAGCTTCAAACTTACAGAGGTCAGTTCGAACAACTAAAAATGAAGGAAGATGAGAATATTGCAGCCTACTTCTTATGAGTTAATGAAAAAATGAATGCAATCGTAGGATTGGGAGAAGAAATCAATGAATCTGTAATTGTTCAAAAGGTACTAAGATCTCTTCCCATGAGATTTAACCCTAAGATATCAACACTAGAAGAAAGATTGAATCTAAAATCAATAAGAATGGACGAACTGCATGGAATCTTCACAGCATACAAAATGATAACTAAACATGAAAATAAAGATGTAAAAGAAGTATCCTTCAAAGCATCCAAAAGATCAAAGAAAAAGAAAAAAGAAGAATATAGCAGCAACAATGATGACTCAAAATATGATGAAGAAGTGGCCAATTTCGTCAAAAAGACTGAACAAGGGAACTGGCGATAGGTATAGAGGTAAGATCCCTTTAATTTGTTTTAATTGTGATTGTATTGGTCATTTTGATAACAAATGTCCTCATAAGAAAAAGAGAAATGATGAAGGTTACTCAAAAGGGAAACACACATACAAAGGCAAAAGAACCACAAAGAAAGTTTTCAAGAAAAACTTATGCACCAAAGAAGACATCTCATCATCAGAATAAGATGAAGTTAGTTACATTGAGATAGGAAGAGTTCTATTCATGGCAGTAAAAGATTGACAAAGAAGACTCTGAAAAAGAATATGAAGAAGTCGAAGAAGAATATGAAGAGGTCAAAGAATAAATTGAAGAGGCAGAAGTTGACTTTCAAGAAGAATTAATGTGCGCCATAGAAGTTATCAGAAGAAAAAAGAAGAAAAACAAGAAACTACAACCAAAACTAGACAAGAAAAAGGACACTTGAGAACTAGAACAAATGATCACAAAATTGAAGGTTCAAATAAAAGATAAAAGAATTGATGAAGCACTCAAAGAAAATTTATAATAAAAGGACAGGATCATTGGAAACTTTGAAGCAGAGATTTTCACACTAAGAAAGGATATTCAAAATAAAAATATGCAGAATAGCTCAAAAGTTCTGGATGACATTACCAGCAGTAAAAAATCTCATCTTGACAAGTCCGGACTCTGATACAATCAGACAGAAAAGGGATCAAGCTCCAAAACAACAAAGAAAGAAACATATACAAAAGGTTATGCGGAAACAATAAAAGGGTATAGGAAGATATACAAGGAAGATTACAGGGACACTCCTCCACCAAGAAGATTCAGATTTCAGAATAAACAACATACATATAGGCCTCAATAAGAAGAAGGATTCATAAGAGCACCTCCTTTCAGAATATCTTCAACTCCCTGGTATCAAACTATATTTTTTGGTTTATGTTATGCATGTAATAATTTTGGACATAAAGTTGTGAATTGCAGAGCTAAAAACAGTAACAATAACAACTTTGAGAGTCATGCACAAAGGGGTTATTCAAGAATACCTAGTGAAACACAGAGAAAAAATTACAACAGGTTTGAATCTTTGAGCACTGAAGTGGAATGTTACAAATGTAAAAAATTTGGACACGTGGCCAAATATTTTAGAATGATAGTCTTTCCTAAAGAACCTCAACATAATAACAACAGTCACAAATAGGAAGCTCAGAAAATGACACGGATAAGAAAGCAAGATCAGTATAGCAATGAAGAATGCATAATTTCTCTAACAAATAAGCAGAAGAAATGCGGTTGGTATGTTGACATTGGATGTTCAAAACACATGACAGGTGATAGAGACAAGTTTCTTACATTAGGAAAGGAAAGAGATGGATTCGTCTCCTTAGAAAATGATGATTCAGCCAAAATCATTGGAAAAGGCATAGTCCGAATTGGGAACAAGAATGAAAAGGCAGAAAATGTTCTACTAGTAGAAGATATGAAACATAATCTTCTAAGTGTGAGTCAAATGTGTGACCAAGTTCATAAAGTTACTTTCGATTAAAAAAAGTGTGAGATAAGAAAAGAAGGTTCAGGGAAATTGGTCGCTACAACTGCAAGAACTTCAAGCAACATATATGTGTTAAGTGAAATTGGAAATGAAAAGTGTTGTCTAGGAAAGGAAGATGAAATTTGGCTATGGCACAAAAGAATGGGTCACACACACTTTGATAACCTTGTCAAAGTCAACAAAAAGGAAGCAGTCAAAGAAATGCCCCAGATCACGAAACCAACCAACACTTTATGCCAACATTGTCAACAAAGAAAGAAAACAAAGACCATGTTTAAATCAAAGGAATATTCAACAAAAAGACCACTGGAAATTGTGCATACCGAATCTAGTTAGACCAACTAAAACAAAGGGATTAAAAGGTGAGAAATACTTCATTTTATTAGTTGATGATTATACAAGAATGATTGCAGTTTGATTTCTAAAGAATAAGTCAGAAGCTTTTGAAAACTTCGGGATCTACAAGGAAATGGTTGAAAATGAAATGGATTCAAAAATCAAATGCTTGAGATCTGATAATGGAGGAGAGTTCAACTCAAATAAATTTATGGACTACTGCAAGAATCATGGAATAAAAAGGCAATTCTCCATTTCTAGGACACCTCAACAGAATGGAGTTGTTGAAAGAAATAACAAGATAGTACAAGAAATGGCTCAAACAATGCTAATGAATTCAAAATTGACAGATATTTTTTGGACACAGGCAGTGCATACAACAATTCACATTCAAAACAGAGTAATTCTCATAAACAACACTTACAAAAATCCTTACGAACTATGGAAAGGAAGACTAGCAAATGTAAAGCACTTCAGAGTTTTTGGAAGCAAATGCTATATCAAAAGAGAAGATGGCAGAATAGGAAAGTTTGACTCTCGCATGGACAAAGTAGTACTTGTTGGTTACTCAAGTACAAGGAAAGCTTACAAGTGTTACAATCTAAGATTGAAAAAAGTTTTGGAAAGCATCAACATGACATTTGATGAAACAGACAGACCAGAATCAAAGGAAGAAGAAAATAAATCAATGAAACAACCCTTAGAAGAAGAAGCAAAAGATGAAAAAGAAGTAGAAGAGGAAGATGAAGAGAATTCGACAGAAGCAGAATAGCAAGTTCAGGAAGTGTCTCCAAAGACACCTAGCAGACGAGTACAAAAGAATCATCCTTTAGATCAGATTATCAGAAACAAAGATGCAGGAGTTGAGACTAGATGAAAAATACATTCACCAAAATAAACTCACCTAGCATTCTTATCTACAATTGAACCAAACTATTTTGAAGAAGCCAACAAGGATGAATTTTGGAAAAAGGCCATGGATGAAGAATTGTATCAAATAGAGAAAAATGACACTTGGGATATGGTTCCAAGACCAAAGAATAAGAATGTGATTGGCACAAAGTGGGTCATCAGGAATAAATTGAATGAAGATGGATAGGTTACAAGGAACAAAGCTAGATTGGTATGTAAAGGATATGCATAGGTTGAAGGAATCGAATTTGAAGAGACATTTGCCCTAGTTTCCAGAATGGAAGAAATCCATTTGCTTTTAGCTTATGCATGCTCCAAAAATATTAAAATGTATCAGATGGACGTAAAATCATCTTTTCTGAATGGGGAACTTGAAGAAGAAGTCTACATTGAGCAACCAAAAAGATTTCATTTGTCATAAAACAAAGATTATGTGTGTAAATTAAAGAAGGCCTTGTATGGTCTAAAAAAAGCTCCTAGAGCATGGTACTCTAGACTGGATAAGTATCTACAACAGGCGGGGTTCAGAAAATGAAGTGCAGACAACAATCTCTACATCAAGGTAAGTCAAGGTAATATTTTATTAATTGAAGTTTATGTTGATGGTATTATTTTTGGTAGTGATGATGACAGGTTAAGCCAGAAATTTGCAAAAGATATGTAGAAAGAATTTGAAATGTCGTTACTTGGAGAACTGTCCTTCTTTCTAGGACTTCAGATACGTCAAAGAAACCAAGGAATTTTTATTTCGCAAACCAAGTATATCAGAGAAATTCTAAAGAGGTTCGGAATGGAAGACTGCAAACCAGTTATCACTTCCATGCAATCTAGTTGCAAGCTGAGCAAAGATGATTATTCAAAGTCTACAGATCAAAGGAAATACAGGTCAATGATTAGAATCCTACTATATGTGACAGTATCCAGACCAGATGTAATGCAGGCAGTTGGACAGGTGCCACGATTTCAAGCCACACCAAAGGAATCAAATGTATTAGCAGTGAAGAGGATTTTCAGATATCTCAAAGGAACATAAGAGTTTGGATTATGGTATCCAAAAGGAAAGGATCTATCACTTATTTCCTACACAGATGCAGATTGGGTAGGTTGTGTTGATGACCGACGAAGCACCAGTGGAACAACGTTCTACTTGGGTGAGTGTTTAGTATCATGGTTAAGCAAGAAACAATCATTAGTATCTTTATCTACAACTGAGGCAGAGTATATTGTAGCAACATCATGTTGTACATAGGTTCTTTGGATGAAACAAACTTTGACAAATATACAGGTTGAGTATGATGAGTCCATTCCA
Organism: Picea engelmannii; assembly: GCA_009831015.1. Lineage (NCBI taxonomy): Eukaryota > Viridiplantae > Streptophyta > Pinopsida > Pinales > Pinaceae > Picea > Picea engelmannii. Next base: position 40,984 of record ML852442.1, on the reverse strand, counting down.
ATATATTGTGATAATACAAGTGTCATCAGTATCTCGAAGAACCCAATGATGCACTCCAAAACGAAGCACATTCCAATCAAGTATCATTTTCTACAGGAGTAGGTTGTAGAAAAGAATATCAGAGTTGAGTATGTGGACACAAAAGAACAAGTGGTAGACATCTTTACAAAACCACTTCCATGGGAAGCCTTTGAATATCTTTGCCAAAGACTTGGAGTTACTTCTACTCCAAAATGAATTCTTTTTGAATGATTATCTTATATGTCTTACATTTACATGAGGAAGCACCATAAGAGGACAATTCAATTAGGGGGAGAAACCCCGAATGAAAAGATACATTTTCCATTAATAACAAAGGGGGAGAGATTTATCATATGCAGAGGACAAAGGCATGGTTAGATGTAGAGGACAGAGGCATGGTTCCAGGGGGATCATGAGTGATATGATTTCTGTACTGCATCAGAGAAAGAGGCATGGTTAGATGTAGAGGAAAGAGGCACGGTTCCAAGGGGAGCAGATTTATCAGATGCAGAGGACAGAGGAATGGTTCTAGGGGGGAGCATGAGTGATATGATTTCAATATTTCATTAGAGTGTTGCCATCAATGCCAAAGGGGGAGATTGTTGATTAAGGTTGGTTGTCATTGATGTCAACTCTTTAAGAAAGACCTTAGCACAAAGGTTTGGGTAATGGACCCAAGATTGTTTGATGTAAAGATGACTCATTATTGTCTTGTCATGGTTGATAAGAAGTAAATATGGATGAACTCCAAAGTGGTCCCCTTATGGTGAAATCCCTCATGGGAAGATGCTTTGCAGCATGAGAGAACCCTTTCTTAATTGTGGAATAATAAGATGAAGGATTGTGAATTTTTCAGTGAAACTATCCTAGATGGATAATGCTTGTCTTGTCATTTCCGGTGGTATGTGGAATGTCACATAACTCCTCATGGTTAGAGAGTTATGACCATATGAAGTTGGGGAACCCCTAATGAGTCTTATAGAATCCCCCAAGGGTCAAAGTTCTTTGCAAAAGAAATTATTTTAAAATGAAGAAGCCCTAAAATAAGGAAAGTGTAAGGCTACATGATGATATAAATAAGAGGCAAAGATCACTCATAAGGATATACTTGTACATATTGTATATCTATTTTTCTTGTGTAAAGCTTCTTGTAAATACTTGTGGATACATCTGAAGTGGAGAATGTCTGAAGTAGCATAAAGGGTTGACGACGAAATTCTTGGAATTACAACGAATGCGAAAAATCCTATTTTCTGAGGCATACGCGGGCTGTGTGTGTAGAGGGTTCGTGCGTACGTGGGTTGGTTGTGTATAAGGTGCGTATGCATACACAGGCCAGCTATGTATAGGGTGAGTACATGTTGTTAAAGCCATGAAACTTGAGAAGATGAAGGTGCAGAGGTTGTAGACTCCGAGATCAAGCTCCCAGGAAGGTCTAGAGTGCTCAGATACATCAGATCCATCCATTGGTTCAAAATGTATGTCCTATTTTTATGAATAGTTGGATTTTGATGTATGCATGAGAAATGGTAATGGATATTTGAGGATTATCCCTAGAGAGACTAGTGGCTACATGGGATCTTCTGTATAAGTCAAATCTACAGAAATACAGTGCTCGTATATTTATCATTGATACTTCTTGTATTTCTTGGCATATGGCTAAGAGTTTTTATAGTACATGGTTGAGTTCTTGTATTTGTTGATGTATTGAGAAGTTGAATATTAGAAAGGGGATCATGTGAGGGATATTATACTTGTTCATGATTACACATACCTATATGGCACATGAATAGAAATAGACATACTTGCTTTGAGTAGAGGTTATGTATGAGGATGCATGCATAGGGTACAGTTACAGTCTAGATACAGTGACAGGTTATAGATCTATGTGAAATAAGTTACATAGGGTCAGAAGTTTTCAAGTGAAAGGAAACCCTATTTCTAGAAGGCATATACGGGCTGCATAACAGATAGGGAACGTACATACGCGGGTTGCATCACTACAGGTCGCGTATCTATTGTATTTTATAGATACATGTTCAGTTCAGGTACAAATTGATTACATGACAGTTGAATAGATTGGATACAGGATGATACAGTTGTACAATAGTATATCTCACAGTGATAGGTTGATAGTGGTTCCATTATTCTACTTTTACTTCAAGGTGGCAGGATGGGGCAAGGATAGGTGGTTGTAGCCACCTTCCAGTTGTAGCCAGAGAACATAGGGGGTTGTAGCCATAGAATTGGGTAGTTGGAGCTTCCCTCAAGTTGTAGCCTAAGAATCTAGGGGGTTGGAGCCTCATTTCAGATGAAGCTAGAAAACAAAGGAAGTTGGTGCTTCCAATGAATGTAAGTCTTCAAGACATATAACAAAAATCATTCCGTGGTTTTCTCCCGATTTGGGTTTCCACGTAAAAAACTGGAGCACTGTGTATGTGTGTGGTTGTTCATTTATTATTTCTCATTATTGGATAATAATACTACATTGATATAACACTCGGATTAATTTGGATGAAAACGATTAAATTGGGGTATTATTGATTCACCCCCCCTCTCAGTAATCCAACACATGGGCCATATAGGCCATACACCCTTTGCCACATATTCCTCTCCTCTATGCTCACTCCTCCTACTCAACATACATGTGTATATTTGATATTTGGTTGTATGGTGTTAAGACTATGACTATACCATCCAATGGTAGAATTTTCAACCATTGATTTAATTCTGACTCATGCATATTTGGTCGCATAGACTACAACATTTAAAACTTGAATTTCAACATGGCATTATTTATTGGTTTATGTCCTTGGTAAAGCTTGAATTATGATCATGGCTTACTGATAAGCATGGTTTAATGATAAGTATTATTGGACCTTGGTTGTATGAATTTTCTTGATTAAAGGATAAGCATGTTTTTATTTTATTTTAAATATTTTTTAATAGTGGTATGAATGCATTGAGTAATGGCTAGCCCATGCTAACATTAACGAGTGAGTTTAATGATGTGAATGGGAATTGGAGAGGGAGCACTTGAAAAAAATTGTATGAATGATATTGATCCTTTTTTTACTGAGTGGATCTAGTAATGGCTTGGAATCCTTCACAATGGTGCTATTCAAGGATGATTGGATATAGATATATTAATGTTGTTTCTTGAAACTTAGTCCATGAAGAATCATTACATGAAATATTCGATTGTATAAATTGTACAAGGTTATATGTTAGTGAAATTGGATATCTATAATCCTACCATTTATGGATCATATGGTATCATAGCTCAAGTTAGAATGTACTTTCTGAGACCTATATGGTAAGCATTTACATTGGATATAGGAGAATTGGACAAGAACTGTTTCTAGGCCTTCATAGGAGTAGAGTACCAATAATGACAAGGGGTCATCATGGAGAAGATGAAGAAGAACATACTAGGGTAAAGTTGGATTAGTTATAGTAGATCATTTACACACTTATAGTGATGGAAAACCATATTTTATTAGTGAAGGGGATGGAACCATGTTCAACAAAGATGAAAAATAAATAACACAAGGTTAACCTAGAAGAGTTCAAGAAAAAGGAGAAACTAGAGTTAGATCTCAAGAATTAGATAGATATGGGAGAATGCATATATAGAAATATGTCAATGGATTTCCATGTAGAGGCCAATATGGACATAAATAATTATGCTAGTTAGGTTTATGCCATCAAAATAAACCAATGGATGCAATAGATGGAAGTGTACTTTAGTCTACACAAAGTCATTATAAAGTAGAGGATTTCATTTCCAAGATTAATTCTTGAAGGTGATGCTTTGGCATGGTGGGAGACTGATGTAGTTGGTTGATCACTAGAAAATGAGCCAGTGGTGACCAATTGGGAGGTGTTCAAGGACATGATTAAATCCTAGTTATAACCAATTGGATATAAGTATCACCAACATATTTCATGGCACTACTTTAGGAAAAGGTAGGGGTAGTTAGTGCAGGTGTTCACTAAAAAATTCAAAAAGAGAGCTATACAACTAGGTATATTTGTAAAAATTAAGAACATGTTGATAAAATATTTTGGACAAATGATTCCTCCTATCAAAGGACAATTGATTCTATTTAATCCTAAGATAATTGATGAAGCGAGAATTCAAGAAAAATACCTTGAAGGAGACAGGACATAGTAATAGTTCGACATGCATAAGAAAAGAATGTTGGCATGTTTAAAGGAAAAGTGTGCTTGTCATTGATGGAAAGAATAAAAACGACGATGGAAAACAGGAAATCAACGATGATAGCACCATAAGAAATTCATGCCCAGACACTCAGAAGAGCGCACAGGAGGAGAACAGATCTTAGCATGTGGACCCATCGTCGTTGGATCTAGAGGTAAGTGGACAAGATTTAATTATTTTAAGTGCAAGGAGAAGCGAGCTTACAAATTCCTGAAGTCTCGAAGGCAGTGGGACCATCCATTGTCGAGGGGGACATGTGGAAGCAGATCTCAGAGTTTGAAGATTCGAACTTCAGAATATTTGCAAGGATAAGAGTGGAAACTCACAAATTTTGAAATCATGAGGCAATCCTAGTTGTTGGTGTTGGGAAGGACACGTGGCAGCAGATAAGCAGATTCACAGAATCCTGAATCGGAAAAACCGCGTCGAGCAGTCTGTAGACATCGCAAAGCGCAAATTCATGAAACATGAAGAGGAGATCTGGGTCATCAGATCACAGAGGGTTGTGGACCGTTGATATGACACGACAAAGTTTGGAGTTCGTGAGTTTGGACTTCGAAGAATGGAGGAGAGCTAACTTGTGAGTTTGTGAAACACGAAGTCCCAAAGTGCTTGGCCCCAAGTCACAACTAGAGGTCACATCAGCGAAAAATAGGGGAAGGAGATAGCATCGCTAGGATCTACCTCAGATATCAGTAGTTGGGAGAGTTAGGGTGACTCGTAGTAGAACATCCTAAGTTTGAAGTCACGTAGCACCTTTTTGGTTGGCGTGTGGTCACAACTAATGGTCATGTGGAGAGGAATATTGTGCCTGGTTCTTGTTTGTGTGGGTAAACTTCATGAGGACCTCCTGTAACTGACATAGAAGATCAAGTGTAACTATCAAAGAAGCCCAAGAGACTCATGATAACCACCAGAGAAGTCGAAGGGTTTCACTATTAGAGAAGCCAAAGAGACTTAGGATAACCACTAGAGAAGACAAATACGTGTCGCGTTAGAGATATAGAAGAGGACTTGGCATGAAAACAATAGAAATCATGTAGAGTAGTAGGAAATCAATGATTTTTATTTTAACATTATTATTGAGGTGCGAAGAACGAGTGTAGAAAATAAGAGCACAAGAGAGGCGCATCGCATATAATGCAGATGGAGAACATAGTATAAAATGCAGAATAAAAGATGAATAGAGAGGTAGTGGTGCGCAGGAGGAGAAAGAGTGGAGCATAGACGAAGAAGAGTGCAATAGAACAGAGCATAGAAGAACAAATATGAAGAAGTGGAAAAGATGATAGAAGCAAAAATATGCAAAAGTGGAACAAAGCATAGACGCTGAAGAAGGTAGAGGAGACATTGAGCGGTAACAGATCAGATCAGAGACAGATCAAGTAAGTAATTTTTGTAAGATTCAATAAGGGTGGTAGGGTGGTTCTAGGGAGGATTGTAGTCCTCTAAATTCTAGTTGGTGCTAGAAGTTATCCTAGGAGTTGGCGCTTCCATCTAGTTGGTGCCAGAGAAACCTGGGAGTTGGTGCTTCCATCTAGTTGGTGCTAGAGAAACCTGGGAGTTGGTGCTTCCATATAGTTGGTGCCAGAGAAATGAGAGTTGGTTCTCTCTACAAGTTGTAGCTTGCTATCATAGGTTGTAGCTTCATATTTGAGTTGGTTCTCAAATATTGTGGTGTATATGAAAGTTGGAGCTTGATTGACATCCTAAGAAGAAGAGGTTTTCTCCCTTTATGGGTTTCCTCATGAAAATCAATGTCTCTGTGTATTATGTGTGATTGATCAAATATTTCATATCTATGCATGTTAAGTTATCAACAACACATTAAATAATAATCTAGAAAGATTCATAAAAGAACAAGAAAATTTTCAAGCTTATATATATAACTGATTCACACCCCCCCCCCTCTTAGTTATTTTTCTAGCAATTGGTATTAGAGCTGGTGCCTTTAATCAAAGGTAGATCCATAATCTTGAACATGACTAGTCATGAAGGAATTTCAACTAATCGAGCCTCTCTGTTTGATGGAACAAACTTTGCCTTCTAGAAAATAAGGATGAGAACATATTTAATGTATTTGGGTGATGATGTTTGGGATGTCGTTGAAACTAGATATGTGAATTCTGTAGTCTTGGCCTCAAAAGATGATAAGATGAAGTTTAGATTTAATTCAAAAGCAATGAATTCCATCCTCAGTGGACTTGCAGAAGTCGAGTTTTTCAAAGTCATGCACTGCGATTCAAGAAAAGTTATGTGGGACAAGATGATAAGTAGTTATGAAGGTAATGAAAAGGTGAAAGACGCAAAATTTCAGACGCACAGACTGAAATTTGAGCAGTTAAAGATGGATGAAGATGAAGCTATCAACAAGTACTTCTTACATATAGAAGAACTTGTTAACACTATGAAAGGTCTAGGTGAAACAATAGATTAATCTTTTCTAGTCCAGAAAATATTAAGATCTCTTCTTGATAGATTTAACTCAAAGGTCTTTGCTATAGAGGAAATATCTGATCTCAAAACATTGACACTAGATCAACTTCTTGTAACCCTAACTACTTATGGAATGAGAATCACCAAAGGTAAATCCACTACAAGAGAGGTATCCTTTAAAGCAGAGAAAAACACAGACTCTGATATAGATGAGATTGAAGCAAATTTTGTGAGAAGACTGACGAAAGGCTCAAGCAAATACAAAGGTAAGATGCCCTTCAAATGTTTCAACTATGGTAAGATAGGTCATTTTACACCTAAGTGTCCTCACAAAATAAAGGATCAGACATATGATGATGAAGAGAAGCACAAACACAAAAATTTCTATAAAGAGAATAATGTTAAGAAGAAAAGCCTTTGTGTAAACAATGATGACGATCCTTCAAATGATGAAAATAGTGATTCTTCTATTGAAAGTAAAATAAATGATCTCATGCTAATATATTTAGAATACCTAAACACTAAAGATACATCAAGTGAGTTCACTGTTTGTGAAGTAGTAGTAGATCTTGAAGGAGAACTTGTCAGTTCCGTGGAAGAGATTGATAGACTCAGAGAAAAGAAAAGAAAAGAAAAACATTTATTGCTTAGGTATGAGAAAACATGCAATGAACTATCTAAAGAAATTGTTTTGTTGAAGGTTAAGTTAGAAGAATCTAAGAAGATTAAAGACATCCTAAAGAAACAATTGAAGGAAGCCAAAACAAAAGGTGAAAAATTGGAAGCTGAAGCAGTGTCTGTCAAAAAAGATCTAGAGAAATTTCAGGCCTTATATCATCAGAATCTAACAAGTATTAAAGCCTTAGAACGATTATCCACCATTTTGAATCAAAAAAGGAATCCAAAGTTGAAAACCGATTTGGTTTATGAAGAGGGATCAAGTAGTGGTTAGCCAAGCAACAAAGAATCCATCAAGTTTGTCAAATCTACAACCATTGACAACAAAAAACCTGTAGAAACAAAGGAAGTTAATCAACCGCTAAGGAGGAGTGAAGAAAAAGGTACCATAACTGAATCTGTAGAACAAATAAATAATACACCCTCTACTCAAGGAAATCATTGCCATGGAAGAGATTGACCTGCTCAAAGAAGAAAACCATTTTCCAGGTACAAATATTTTTTCTATGGATATTGTTTTTACTATTCTAACTTTGGCCACAAAGCTGTAAATTGTTCTTTAAGATTTAGACATGAGCAATCAAGACACCCAAGGAATAAATATCTGCCACAACAAAGAATGAGACATCCAAGTAACAAACAACCACAAACTGTAAATCATGTGATGGCTGGGAAAAAGACACAGATTAAGCATAAAAATCATTATGATCCTTTATTCAATGAAACATAATGTTACATTTGCCATAATTATGGACATAAAGCTGTAGACTGTCTCCTAAAGAACTATAAGCCATATTCAAATCACAGAGATGAAAATGTCAAGGTTTGGAAGAATAAAGAAGATAACAAGTGTGGATTAGCGTTGTCATATCAAAGACAAAAGAACCCCTAGTATATTGACAATAGATTCTCTAGTCATATGGAAAGTGACAAAAGTAAATTCGTATCACTCAAAGAAAGTAAATTAGGAAATGCGACTTTTGGAAATGATTCTCTAGGAAAGATCAGAGATAAAGGTCTAGTAATATTAAGTAATGGAAGAGGCAAAGCTCAATATGTGTTATTTTTTGATGGATTAAAGCATAATATTCTTAGTGCCATGTGTGACAGAGGATGTGAAGTCACTTTCACTGCCAAAGATTGTAAAATAAAAATAGTGAACACAGGAGAAATGATTGCAAAAGGGGTTAGAACTGAAAACAATGTCTATGTTCTGAAGGAAGATAGGGAAGAGTGTCATTTAAGAAAATTTGATGAAAGTTGGTTATGGCATAGAAGAATTGGACACCTGAATTTTGATCATATTGTCAAGCTGAATAATGAAAGTGCTGTGAAAGATCTTCCAAGAATATCTAAGCCTCATAACTATGTATGTGAATCCTGTCAAATGGGGAAGCTGACTCGTGCTCAATTTAAATCGAAGGGTTTCATATATTTAGAGAAACCACTTCAAATTATTCATATGGATCTATGTGTACCATCACAAAAGAAAGGAACTAGAGGAGAACGTTACTTTATGTTGGTCATTGATGAATTCTCCATACTTACGTGGGTTTCCTTTTTGAGAGAAAAATCTGATGCGTTTTAGAAGTTCAAAACGTTTAAGGAGTTAGATGAGAATCATACAGGAAGGAAGTTAAAGGAAATTCACTCAGACATGGGAGGATAATTTATGTCAAGAGATTTCAAATAATTTTGTGACAGACATGGAATTAAAAGAGAATACACTATTCCAGGTACTCCTCAACAAAATGGAGTTGTAGAATGCCAAAATAGATCAGTTCAATAGATGACAAGGGCTATTATGAGTGAAAGGGACAGTTCACAAACCTTATGGGTGGAGGTTTTTCACACGACTATTTATATTCTAAACAAAGCACATCTATGGTTGAACAGTGATAAAACTCCATATGAGTTATGGTTTGGTCGACCTGCATCAATCAAGAACTTCAAAGTATTTGGAAGTAAATGCTACATCAAAAATAATGATGATCATCTGGGAAAATTTGATGGTAGAGCTGATGAAGGTATCTTCTTAGGATATACAACGAACAATAAAGGATACAGATTCTTTAACAAAAGAATGCATAAATTAGTAGACTGTATTGATGTTTGAATTGATGAAGAAGCTCCTATAAAAGATCAACAAAGAATAAGCACCAAGTCAGATGAAGAAGATGATGAGAATAATGAAAATGAATAACACAAAATCTCAGAGTCACAAGAAGATGATGAATCAAATGGAGAAGAGACACCCAGACAAGAAGAGTCAAGACAACAATCAACATCAAACCCTTCTTCTAGAATTACTCAAAAGAATCATCCTTCAAGTCAGATAATTGGTGAGAAATACAAAGGTGTACAAACCAGGAGAAGGATAATAAAAGACACCGAGCAATCAAATATAGCCTTCATATCCACGGTGGAACCCAAGAAATTTAATGAAGCCAGTAAAGATGTAAATTGGTTAAAATCAATGAATGAGGAATTGGAACAGATTGGAATGAATGATACTTGGGAACTTGTTCCTAGGACAACAAATACACATGTAATAGGATCCAAATGGGTCTACAAAAAAAGATGAATGAGAAAGGAAATATTTTAAGAAATAAGGCTAGATTGGTCTACAAAGGGTATGCTCAAATAGAAGGACTTGATTTTGATGAAACATTTGCGCCCATAGAAAGATTAGAAGCTATTAGAATGTTTCTTGCCTATTCTTTTCATAAGAATTTTAAAGTATATCAAATGGATGTCAAGTCATATTTTCTAAATGTTAAGAACCAAACATCAATATAGCATGGAAAAACCTCAGGAAAAGTACTCAATGCCTTGAAACATAGATAATTTCATATAATAATCCTCTTCGAGGGGGCAACCTCCTTTTACCCCACTTAAATGTTCAAGTACCAGATGATTGAAAATGAAAATGTCTCCTTGGTATCTATAGAAGACTAGGAGGTATAATTACAACTAATGGCCTAAAGCCAACATAAATAAAATAACATTACTAATATAATATGCCCCAATTAAGGGGTAATGAGCTAACATTAGGGCTTAACATGCCCCTCCCCTTGAGACAAGTGTTGTCCGCAATGCTTGAGTAACTCTGGATGCTTCTGTATAAAAGACTCATCTTCCCAAGTGGAATCTTCAGCTGGTAGTTTCCTCCATTTAATGAGATACTCT
>ML852442.1:16264-30335 GCA_009831015.1 Picea engelmannii | reverse complement strand
ATCATTTATGTCCCTACGCATTTCTTCACCTTCATCAAGAGTCCAATTAGGATTTTCTGGAGGCTTATTTGGTGTAGAAGGTCCCTTTTTGGGTGGCATGTTGGCCAAATATCACTTTTAAGTCTTGATTTTGAGGTGGTTCTTCTAGACAATATTTATTCTATTCTATCTCCCAAGTTTTTGCCCTTCTGAGTATGAAACTTTCTTTTAGGTAGTTTTCTGATATGTATTCTCTATAATTCCACGGGTCTGATCAAAATTGGATGTGCCAAGTGAAATTTACGGTAACTTCCTCACAACTTGCCGATTGTTTGCCTTTCCAGGAGATCTCACTTGTATAGAATTCCCCGCACAAAATAATTGATATCAAATTCTGAAACTCACACCCAAAATACTAAAGACTATCCATGATCCAATGCAACTAGTCCCACTCAATTTGGATACTCTAGAAAGAAGTTATGCTTGTTTTACCTGGAACACCTTCTTGAGACTAGTCAATAGGACTAGTCAGATACCCTATCTTACACAAGGTGTATCTACAAATTTAAGATGATCCCGAAGCTGAAATTTTTACCACAGATACCTTACTAATTTCTGTAAGTGTCCTCTAGAGTTCAGGGTCTGAAAGATTACAGAATTTTTTTTATAGTGAAAATTCCGCAATGACTCATTTCAGGATGATTCCAGAACCCTATCTTGTATAGGCTGTATCTCCGAAATTATAAGGCCCCAGGAGCTGAATTTTGAACCCAACATACCTTGATCCATCTACTAAATACCCTCTAAGAGGTTCCTTCTGAAACATTGTAGAAAACAATTTATAGAAAAAATTCCACGGTGTCTCAGATGTAGCAGTCAAACCCCAAGACCTTGAGCTCTAATACCATATGTTAAGAACCAAACATCAATATAGCATGGAAAAACCTTAGGAAAAGTACTCAACGCCTTGAAACAGATATAATTTCATATAATAAGCCTCTTTGAGGGGGAAACCTCCTTTTACCCCACTTAAATGTTCAAGTACCAGATGATTCAAAATGAAAATGTCTCCTTGGTATATATAGAAGACTAGGAGGTATAATTACAACTAATGGCCTAAAGCCAACATAAATAAAATAAAATTACTAATATAATATGCCCCAATTAATGGGTAATGAGCTAACATTAGGGCTTACCACTAAATGGATATCTAAAAGAAGAATTCTATATGGAACAACCAGAGGGTTTCCAATTGTCAGATAACCCTGAATTTTTCTACAAGCTGAAGAAATCCTTGTATGGGTTGAAACAAGCTCTTCATGCCTGGTATTACAGACTGGATAAGTATCTTCAAGACAAAGGGTTAAAGAGAGGAACAATTGACTGCAATCTATATATCAAAATAGAGGATGATGATTTTCTCATTATGTTGGTCTATGTAGATGACATCATCTTCGGAAGTAATAATGCTTCATTGGTACAATGGTTTTCTTCTGCCATGCAGTCTGAATTTGAAATGTCTATTATATGAGAACTATCATTTTTTCTTGGTCTATGAATTACTCAGAGGTCTGAAGGAATTATTCTTTCTCAGGAGAAATATCTAAGAGAAATGTTGAAAAAGTTTCAAATGGAAGATTCTTCACTTGTGAGCACACCTATGGTCACTGGATGCAAGTTAAGAAAGGATGATGACTCACCTAATGTTGATCAGAGTTCATATAGGTATATGATAGGCATCTAGTTGTACATCACAACATCTCGTACATACATAATGCATGCTGTTGGAATGGTAGGAAGGTATTAGTTTGTACCTAAACAAAGTCATTTGACAGTTGTCAAAAGAATATTCAGATACTTGAAAGGAACAATGAAATATGGCCTATGGTATCCTAGGAATTAGAATTTTCAATTATCAGTCTATTCAAATGTTGATTGGGCTAACTACATGGATGAAAGGAAAATCACGAGTGGAGGTGCATTCTTCTTAGGAGATTCTCTTGTAGCATGGTTGAGCAAGAAGAAAGGTTCCATTTACTTATCGACTACGGAAGATGAATACATTGTAGCTACCACTTGTTGTACCCAAGTATTGTGGATGATTTAGACACTTGCAAACTTGGAGGTAAAGTACACTGCACTGATCCCAATTCATTTTGATAATACTAGTGCAATTAGTGTGTCAAAGAATCCTGTATTTCACTCCAATACCAAGAATATACCCATCAAGTATCACTTCTTGAGGGAACAGGTAACCAACACTATTTTTGCTTTGCATCATATTCCATCCAAAGATCATATTGCTAATATATTCACTAAACCACTTGCAAAATCTCAGTTTGAGTATCTACGCCAGAAGTTGGGCGTGACCCTGTTATCAAGTTAAAATAGTATATCTGATTAGGGGGAGAGTGCTCATAGTATATCTATTCAGGGGGAGAGTGCCTATTGTATCTTTGATCAGGGGGAGAACAGAGTCACTCTCAATTTTATTTGACATTGATGTCAAAGGGGGAGAAAAAGGTGTGTTTTGGATGCTACAGTTGGAGGTCTAAGAAGAATGGTGCAGCCTTTCAGGGTTTCCATCAATGCCAAAGGGGGAGATTGTTGACATGTTTACAGGAAGAGTGTGCTTTTCATTGATGAAAATAACAAAAGAGACAATGGAAAACATGAAAGAATCGATGATAGAATCGGAAGAAATTCACGCTTAGAAACTCAAAAGAGCGCACTGGAGGAGAACAGATCTCAGGCATCATATCTCAGTGTGTGGACTGAACTTCGTTGGATATAGAGGTAAGTGCACACGATTTAATTCTTTTAAGTGCAAGGAGAAGTGGGCTTACAAAGTCCCAAAGTATCGAAGGTAGTGGGACCATCCATCGTCGAGGGGGACAAGTGGAAGTAGATCCGAGAGTTCGAGGATTCGTACTTCCGAAGATTTGCAAGGAGAAGAGTGGAAACTCATGAAGTTCGAAATCATGAGGAAATTCTAGCCATTGGTGTTGGGAATGACATGTGGCATTAGATAAGTAGATTCATAGAATTGCGAAATGGAAGAATTGCATCTAGTAGTTCATAGACATCGCGAAGCACGAAGTCGCGGAATACGAAGAGGAGATCTAGGTCGTCGGATCATAGAGGGTTGTGGACCGTTGATTTGAAATAAAAAAATTTGGAGTTCAGGAGTTCGGACTTCGAAGAATGGAGGAGAGATAACTCGTGAGTTCGCAAAATGTGAAGTCCCGAAGTGATTGGCCCCAAGTCACAACCATAGGTCACATCAAAAAACAATAAGGGAGGGAGATAACATCGCTAGCCTCTACCTCGGAGATTGATAGTTGGGAGAGTTAGGGTGACTCACAATAGAACATCCAAAGTAAGAAGTTGTGTAGCGCCTTTTTGGTTGGTGTGTGGTCACATCCAGTGGTCATGTGGAGAGGAACATTGCACCCGATCCCTGTTCACACGGGTAAACTTTGAGAGGATCTCTTGTAACTGACAGAGAAGATCAACTATAACTGTTAGAGAAGCCAAAGAGACTCATGATAAACACCAGAGAATTCGAAGGGTCACACTGTCAAAGAAGCCAAAGAGACTCAGGATAACCACTAGAGAAGATGAAGATGTGTTGCATTAGAGATATAGAAGAGGACTTTACATGCACACAATAGAAATCATGCAGAGCAGTAGGAAATTGATAAGTTTTCTTTTGACATTATTATTGAGGTGCGAAGAACGAGTGTAGAAAATAAGAGCACATAAGAGGCGTAGTGCATAGAATGCAGATGGAGCACAGAGCATAAAACACAGAAGAAAATCAGAAAAGAGAGGCAGTGGTGTGAAAGAAGAGAAAGAGCGGAGCATAGACAAAGAAGAGTGTAGTGGAACAAAGCATAGAAGAAGAAATATGCAGAAGTGGAAAAGAGCATAGAAGCAGAAATATGCAGAAGTGGAACAGAGCATAGAAGCTGAAGAAGGCAAAGGAGAGATTGAGTAGTAATAGATCAGATCAAAGACAGATCAAGTAAGTATTTTTTATAAGATTCAATAAGGGTGGTAGGGTGGTGCTAGGGAGGATTGTAGTCCTCTAAATTCTAGTTGGTGCTAGAAGATCTATTGGGAGTTGGTGCTTCCATCTAGTTGGTGCTAGAGAAACCTAGGAGTTGATGCTAGATAAATCTGAGAGTTGGTTCTCTCTACAATTTGTAGCTTTCTATCAGAGGTTGTAGCTTCATATTTGAGTTGGTTCTCAAATACTGTGGTGTACATGAATGTTGGATCTTGATTGACATCCTAAGAAGAAGAGGTTTTCTCCCTTTATGGGTTTCCTCATGAAAATCAATGTCTCTGTGTATTCTATGTGATTGATCAAATATTATATATCTATTGATGTTAAGTTATCGGAGACACATTAAATAATAATCTAGAAAGATTTATAAAAGAACATGAAAAGTTTCAAGCTTATATATATAATTGATTCACCCCCCCCCCCTCTTAGTTATTTTTCCAACAAAGAAGCCACAAGAGAAGTAGAGATAAAGGAAGAATAATAATTATATCAACACGAATAATGTGGTAGCAACACAAGAGAAAACCTCTTCAATTAAGCAATGTAAGGCTTGTGAGAAAAAGGGACACCTTGAGGAATATTTTTGGAAATTCCATCCTGAGAACAACCCTAAGAACTTTTACAAGAGAAATAGGAAGAAGTATTTGATACTAGTAGATACTAAGGAGATGGTGGAAAATACCTCAAACCTAGAAGGGAAGATTAGTTTTGCTACTCTTTAGAAGGAAATATCACTGGCTGGTTGTTGTCAGAAGGAATAAGAGGACATGATATAGTTGTTCTATGTCAATATCCACATCAAAAAAATAAAGTATACGGCTTATTTGATCCTAAAATCTAATTCGATCTTTGCACAATTGTTTGAAAATATTAGTTTAGAGTCTCATGACCATCTCTATCCAGATACTTTGTGCTAGGTAAGACATGATGTGGAATTGAGAGTGGGAAATTAGTGTAGATGCAATTTTTCCATCAATTATAACTTCGTGGATGAAGTGGTAGTAGATGCGGTTCCATTGGATATGTTTGGAGTCATGTTGAGAATCCACCCATACTTGTACATAAGAGATTATTTATTCACTAGGAGGGAAAAATAGTTTATCCTTGTCAAATATGGAAAGACATATACCATAAATTCACATAGGGATAAATAAAAACTCTTTTTGATGAGTTCTCGTGAATCCAAAAGAATCAATGACAACACAAATAAAATTTTCTTGTTATTTTTTAGAGAACAAAAGTAGAAAGAAGAAGGAAATGATTTGGAGATGAAGGAATCCTTAGAAGTATGTAGTGGCAAGAAACACCATTATCTACAAAAACATATCCAAACATACAAGGAGGTGTTCCAATAACCTCAAGGGATTCCACCCAAGTGAGAGGTTAAGAATGAGATTTAATTGTTGTTGCCGCCAACACTACCAAACATTGGGCCATTTAGGTAGGATATCATTGAAGTAGATGAAGTGAAGGTATAGTTGCAACAATTTTTGGAGCATGGAGTCATCATGCTAAGTATATTTCCATGTAGTTCATTTATCATCATGGTACCAACAAAGGATGGTAGCTAGAGAATGTGCATTGACTACTATTCCATAAACAAAAATTGCCATCAAGAATAGATATCCTCTAAAAAGGATTGGTAACTTGTTTGATCAGCTGCAACAAGCCAATTTATTCACCAAGCTGGACCTTAAATCAGGTTCCCATCAAATGAGAATCAAAGCATAAGATGCATGGAGGACAATGTTCAAGACAAAACAAGGTTTGTACGAGTGTTTAGTGATGCCTTTTGGTTTATGTAATGCACTTGTAACTTTCATCATATTGATGAATGATGTGATACATACTTTTATTAACTCATTTGCAATATTATACTTGAAGGACATGCTAATATTCAATAATACTTTCCAAGAGAATGTATCACATGTGACATAGATATAGAGAAATTAAAGAATAATCAACTGATTGCAAATTTGAAGAAGTGTGATTTCGAGAAGGAGTCCTTGATTTATCATGGACATATGATTGATGGAGGAGAGATGAGGTTGAATATGGAAATTATCACAACCATTATTCAATGGCCTATTCCCACCAACTTGACAAAGGATGAAATTTTTATGGGACTAGCTCAATATTTGAGGAATTTCATTGCAAAATTATCCATAGTTGCAACACGATTGCATGCCATGACTGCCAAGAGGAAGATATTTTATTAGGGTAATACATAATGATGAGCATTCAAATAAATAAATAGGAATATTAACAATTCTCTAGTCCTTACCATGCCTTATTTACAATGACCGTTTGAATTGGAGACTGATGCCAACATATATTTATTGGTGGTAGTGCTTCTATAAGGAGGAAAGAAGGTATGTTATAATTTAGAGTTGTTTCATGGAGTAGTTCTTGAATACCCCACATGTGATAAATAAATCCAAGCGATTGTGAAATTGGTGAAGAAGTGGAAGCACTACCTACTATGTAAGGATACCATAATACACACTAATCACTAACCCCTATAGTACTTGCAAATTCAAAGGAAGAAGCAACAAGTGAGACATTACAAGTTCTTGGTATTCTTGCAACAATTACACCTACTAATTAGGTAGAAGAAAGGAGTTACAAACAAGCTAGTTGATATGCTTTCATAACCCCCGTTGAATAAGATTGCATCCACTAGAGTGATCATGCAACTTGATTCCTTCACTCATGAATTTGTGATTGAAGACTATGAGGGAGATGAATATTTTAGAGGAGTGTACAAGTATTTGAAGGAGTGATTGGTCACTACATCGGAAGAAAATGAATATCACCTTCAATATGGGTTTTTGTACAAGGTTGACAAGTTTTGTATACCATAGGTAATAAAACTTCATTTGATGAGGGAATATTACAGTTCCAAGATTGTTGGACATTTTGGAGTAATGAAGATAGTGGAAAATTGTAGAGGTATGTGTACTGGCCAAAGATGCAGGAGAAGGTGGTGAGATTTGTTAGAATATGTTTTTCTTTGAAGCTCAAGAAATCCAAGTAAAATAAATCTTGGGCTCTAAATTCCATTTCCAGTCCCAAGAAGGCCTTGGAAAATCATCTCCATGGAATTTGTTGGAGGGTTGCCTATGTCGTATATAGGCCATGACTATTTGTTTGTTGTGGTATACTACTTAAAAAATATGTGTGTACTCTTTCATGCATGAAGATGATATCTGAATGAGAAGTAGCTAAGTTGTTTTTTATTCATGTTTTGGGTACATTTTGGATTGCCAAGTTCCATCATATATGATTGAGATATTATATTTTTGCGTAGGTTCTAGATGACACTGGAGGATATAATGCATATAAAGTTAAGGTATTCCACTAAATTTCTTCCCTAGACTGATATAAAAATGGAAGTTGTTAACTAGACCTTGGTACATATTGTGAGGGCACAATAAAAAGAATCCAAGAACTTGGGATGGGGAATTTTTGTACATTCGATATTCACATAATAAATCAATTCATTCTTCCACCAATAAATCCGTTTTTGAGACTTGTTTTGTTGATTTATCTCCCTCGCCACTTGACAATGTTTATGGATATAAGAAAGAAAAATAAAAGCTGCGAGAAGACAAGAACAAGGAAAGAACATTTGCAGATAAGTCTAGGTAGATACATTTCAAGGTATAGGAGTATCTTGAGAGAGGCCAACATCAATATAAGGCCATACATGATTAGCATAGTGAATATCATAATTTCTATGTTGGAGATAAGGTTTGGATTTACATATGAAAAAATAACGGTTGCAAGGGGAAATTAAGAAACTCAAGCCTCTCATATACACAACTTTTGACATCATTGAGAAAGTAATGAGAATTATTTCAATCTTCCTCCTTATATGCATATTATCTTAGTGGTGAGTTTGGATTATTTGAGAGTATTTGAACCCTCTATTATATATGGAGAAGAGGACCATAATATTTTCCCCACCATCAAAGACTTTTCACCACATGCTATTGAAGAATTGAAGGACGACACAATTTTACAGTGAAAAGAATGGGTAACTCACAAAGGATGATAATAAATCTAGAAGATTGGCCTCAAGGGATAGATTTCAAGGAAAGAAAAATGGTATGAGAGGAACTAGATTTCAATAAAGTTCCATTACATTTCCTTGGAAACGTTTTTGGACCAAAATCCTCCCAATGGGGAGGTATGATTTGAATTCCATCAGCATGAAAACAATTATCTATTGTCTCGGGTTCTATGAGGTTTGGCATAGATAAGTTTCAAGGCTATGGATGAGGTAGGAAACATGGTTGATGGTGTGAAGGTCCCCATGCTATCATGACTGGTGTACACACCCACAATAAAATATTACTAGTCAATGTAAGCACGGGGAATGTAAATGAATGAAAAGAAAACATGTTAAAAATGTGAAGAAAAAATAAAAGAAAAGAGAAATTGTATATTTAAAAAATAAAAAAAATGAGACATTATTTCTATAATGTAATTGAAAAAAAAGAACAAAATAGGAAAATCCAACATTGAAGTTAGTGAAGTTGAGGAGTTAGGGATGCCTAGCCTTCTAGCTACCCCCCAAACAAACAATTTTCCTATTTACTCGTGCACCTCAAATGAGTACATATTATTTAGTTGAGAGGGAGAGGAATTCTTTCCCAAATTCCCATGTGAAGACTAAGAATGGACCAAAGAGCTTGAGTGTATTGTAATATACACATTACCAATAAATAAAGAGCTTGGTTGAAGCCAATTGAATGTTGGTTTTTTCATTTGGTTTTATATGGTAAATATTGAGTTCTTGTGTGATTAATCTCTCTATTTGCTATGTTGTTTGTTTGTCTATAAATTTTAAGTGAAGCTACTTTGTATTCTAATGGTTTCTTGGTAATTTTAATGGTGTGTTATTTTATTTAATGGAAATGATCCGATTTTTTCTTTGTGCATTCATTTCTCTTAGAAATTAAAGAATCATAATAGCTCTCGAGTGCATACCATTGGTTTATCTCTAAGATGCAATATCAATGGCTGCGATAATATGGATATTGCAATATTGTAGAGAGTTTCAAATTCTAAATTTCATTTTTTAATTCATTACTAGAAAAGAGAAAAACATGGTTGTTGTTTTCCATGGTTTCCACGAGCCATCTTTTGGTTTTTAGAGGCTTAATTTGGTGCCTATACACTATTAATAACCAATACACATCACCAGGGAAATTCATCCCATAAGACATACATGTTTTCCCTTAGTAGTTGAGGGTCATACATGCCATTCTTTTGGGTGTGCAACATGTATGGCCCATGTACATACCATTTTTGTTGATCATATATAAAAGATAGAACTACAGTCTTTGTAAATTACCAAATCACTTTTCTGTTAAATATCTTTTCCATGTTTTGTGTAAACAAACTATAATTTGTTGCCATTATGAACCACATTTTCTTACTTACAATTCATTATCTTGATACATATATATAATCCCTAATCTAGTTTGCAATTCAAAACACTAAGTCAATCTACTAGACATATCTAACTCATCAAGTGTGTGTGTGACCAATAGTCTTCAAAATCCTTGTAGAAAATAGGCTAGGTCTCAAACCAATCAGTATAATACTATCGTGTAGAACAAAGGAATCTAAATTATATAGATCAAAGGATTTAAAATTTCAAGAAGAAGTGGTGTCTAAAAACATTGTTGAAGCACTTAAGCATAATTGATAATGGTTCATAGAATAGGAAACATAAGGAGCTAGACAAATTCCCAAAAAAACTTCCATAATGATACATTTTAGATCAAACCATAAGGTCATTTATATATAGCACCAAGGTGTAACTAACTCCCTTTAATTGACAAGGGAATGGTTCACATTGATTTTCTAGGTAGTGTAACAAATTCCTTGAATTTCTCCTTGACCTATGCACCAAAATACACCATTAAATATCCAGTTGGTTGTTCTATTGAATCTCCTAGTTGACTATTGACTATTGAATGAGAACCTCTAGAAGATCCAAGAATGTGATGAACCTATTGTTCCAATAGAATTTAGAATTACACTGCCAATTTCTCCCTACCACCATTAACTAGAAATATTCCTTGATTTGTGATTAAAAAACTTTGGGACATAGAGTTTCATGCAATATCATAGTGATTAAGAATACAAATTTTATTTTTCATTTGGAAAAAATGAAATGATTGTGTATTAAAAAATGTTTTTCAATGTTGCATGTTTCCTTGGTTTGATAGAGCTTTGTGATTTTCCAAAATCCATTTGTAGATCTATGTGAAATATGTTGAGGTTGAGCTCTAGCCAGGGTATCTTCAAAGGATTATAGAATACTATAGAATGTATGCTTTAACTATGAGCCAAGTCCCTATAAATTCTCAATATTGGTTGAGTTCATCACATTCCCATAGACCTAGTAAAACAATATTCTATAGTGATTGTTCCACTATTGTTGAATGCAAAATGTACCATAATTTAAGGCACCACAACTAGACACCTCCCCCTTGTTTATTTTTGTAGATTCAAGCATGTATTCTCACATAGCCCTAGGTGTTGGGAATGTGGGAATTATCGTGGGCACCACATCACATTTTTGGTTTGGTGAAAACCCCCTTGGATTTGAGTGGGGGCTTCATGGGTTTGGTGATGGGATTTTTTGACTTGTGTTGAGGCTTTACACCCACAAGGAAAGACTAATTTGATGTTTACTTGTGGAGGGGATTCTATGGTGACCCCTAAGTATTGTATATGAAGGAGAGAGTTCATTGAGACATATTTTAGATCATTTGTGGAGACATGATGGAGCTAGCATAAGAGATTCTGCACTTGTGTTAGGAGGATTGGTGATCTCAACAAAGGGAAAGTATGTAAGGTGGATAATTTGGCCTTGAAGAGAGAAGCGAAGAAGGTTGTACATGTGGAGAGAATGTTTCATACAATATGCATATTGTAGGAGGATGAAGTGTGTATATACATGAGTTACAGAAGGAAGAATCATGTATAGGTATACATGGATTGTAGTGAAGAAAACAACGTATATACATGGGTTTCCAGTAAGTTGAATCATGTATCTAATTTTCTCGACAGGTATAGATCCATACAGGATAATAGGTAACATCAATAGGCTATAGATGTGGTCTACAATAGATTCGTGGGAAGAGGAGATTTACAAAATATTGTTGAGGTTTGGTTTTCTAATTTGTATGGTTATTGGAGAACAAGGTTGTTCTTAGTTTTGGTGACTTTGGATGACAAGGTTGTCCTCATATTTTGGTGATATTGTATCGGTTGGGAGGGATAGTTTTTCCTTCCGTTTCTGATGTTAACAATATTACATAACTGAATTTGTGTCTCATATATGTTGATGGTTCATCTCTGATCTTTTATGTTTTCATTTCATATGTTTTTAGTCAATAATTTTCAATGTAGAATTGTTTAGTTATAACAACTAGGTTGTCACTGTTGGTTCATTATGAAGCAATTTCTCAGATTTGAAAATTAGTCACATAATATTTTCGTGTAAAAATTGACATGGTATTATAGCTTGGGATATGAAGAGAAAGGGATCATCTTGAGACACATTATTGGGTACAACACTAGAGGATTGTTGTTCTTTTTCTTGTTCTTAAAATGGGCAGGTCACAGGTGAAAACTCTAAGGGAGCTAAGGAGTTATATTTGAGAGAGAGCTATAATGACTGTTGTAGGTAGAAACATGTTAGATGGTCTCTATGTTGAGACATGGAGAAAAGTGTCCAGACAAGGAGTTGTGGATTATTGCAGCTTGCTGGTATGGCATGTAGGGAGTTCTGGTGGATTGGGGGAGAGCTCGGATCAAAACATCATGTTGTGTGGCAGATTTTCAACCCTATGGATAGACTACCAGTGGCTTATCATGGTGAGTTACGATGGGTAAAACTTAGGTGCTTTGGCATCAATGATATGACATCGACCATTTTGCAGGTTGATGAGACAAAGTCTTCATCAGGCCGGAGAGTTTCATTTTTTGAGGTATGACAATGTATGTGGTATTTAACTAGGAGGATGTGGAAATTTATAGAGATTATTGCATTGGTATAGAGAGGACTAGACCAAGTGTCCAACTGTAGATTGGGACCATTCATGGAGAAGACACAGGTTTAGTTGCAGTGAGTGTATGCACAAAGAGTTTTGTGAATTGAATTATGGAATTGGAAGAAGTTCATTCACTACTTCATTTGGGTCAAATTCCGATGGCGTGTTTGACGCAATTTCCACTTTCTATTGTCAGAAGACCGACAAAACTCGGACCCCCTCAAACGTCGTTTCACATGACGTCATTTTTCCGACGACCTAGTTTTCATCTATATTGCGACGTTTCAAACGTGGCAAGAGCGACGTTGCAAACGTCGCAAGAGAGACGTTGCAAACGTGGAAAGACCGAAGTTTCAAACGTGGCAAGAGAGACGTTTCAAACATGGCAAGACCGATGTTTCAAACGTGGCAAACGTTGCAAGAGAGACATTGCAAACATGGCAAGACCGACGTTTCAAACGTGGCAAGAGAGACGTTTCAAATGTGGCAAGACCGACGTTTCAAACGTGGAAAGTGAGATGTTGCAAACGTGGAAAGTGAGACATTTCAGACGTGGCAAGAGAGACGCTTCAAAGGTGGCAAGTGAGACGTTTTAGACATGGCAAGAGAGACGTTTCAAAGGTGGCAAGAGAGACGTTCTGAAGGTGGAAAGACCGACGGGATGAGGTATTAGCTCTGACGTGGTTTCTATGGGAGCGACAATATTGGAGGTGGAAAGAGAGACGTCTTGGACGTGGCAATAGCGACAGGAAGAGAGTGAAAGACGTCATAATTGCCACCTTTGTGTAGTTATTTAAAAAAAAAATACAATATCAATATCAAGATCTAATAGTCATTCCAAGCCCAAAGGAGGAGTAAGTCATATAGGTGTCATCTAGTGACAGCATAAATGGAAATTTCTTCCTGCTTCATTAACATTTTCTTCAAAATTAAATTTACGACAACGAAAAGACAGAACTTATTTGCAACCTTCAATTCACACTTTAGCTTCAGTCACTTCAACATCCATGCTATCTCGCCTTTCACTCTCAAGCCAAGTGGGAGATTGCATCTCCATTTCATTTAAGTTCAAAGCTTCATCATGATTTATGACAACAATTTATTCATAAGGATGGTCTTTGAATTCAGCCAAATGATGCAGAACAGGAGGCACACATTCACTCAACAATTCTGATACATATTTTGAGCAATCTGTATCATTGACAGATTGTTGTTCATTGTTGATGAATAGACAAATATCTTCTTCTTGAAGCTACACTTCATCTTGTTCTTCAAGCTTTGATTCACCTTCAACATTCTACCCAACTAGTACCTGAGAACAAGTCATAATCATAACATCTTCTACCTACACACTATGAACTCTAATGTAGCAGTGAGAGAAACCCATAGAAGAGCTACGAGACTACATTAAATAGATGAATGTTGACACCCAAGCTCTAGCCAATCCCTCTAGATTAAGTGGTTGGGTTGAACAAGATACGGGTAGAAAATTACCATTTAGAAACTATGCATGAATCTATGTTGACAAAGAAGACAACCCTATAAGAGTTTTTCCCCACTATATAGTATAGAGCCTGCCTATTTGGACTTACAACAACTGGAGTGATTTATGGATTCAAAATGGTCAGTCGTTCAAATATGTAGGATCTTACTCCTAGCAGTGTGCAAGCCTAGGCATCCATCATAGGGGCCTCTATTTTGTTAAGTGGCATAAGGAAATGGAGACCATTAGATAGTTCTGAGTTCATGCCTTGGATTTGGTAAGTGCATAGTCTAGTTGTGTACAGTGTGATGTATTTGATTCTTATATTGGAATGGAGTAATAAAAGACCCCCTTTTGTTTACATTGTGACTCTTATGTTCTACATGGATTATTGGTATGTAGGTAATTCTTTTTTTGTTGTTGTTATGATGAATATGTTGAATTGAATGTGCATAAATG
>ML852441.1:15450-30336 GCA_009831015.1 Picea engelmannii | reverse complement strand
GTGTATAGTCAGCCTGTTGAGATTACATTATATTTAACACTCCCTCTTAAACTCAACAGTTACAAACATCAGCACTGATTATGCCTAAGTGTTGTCTTTGAAAATCAAAAACAGATTTTCCTAGTGACTTTGTAAAGATATCAACAAGTTGATCTCGTGAACCACATAATTGTAGTACAATATCACCATTATTGACTAGCTCGCGTATGAAATGAAAATGAGTGTTAATGTGTTTGCTTTTCTTGTGAAACACATGATTTTTGGAAAAAACAATTGCTGAAGTATTGTCACAGAAAATAGGAGTTGGATCATTTTCTGTATGTGACATATCTTTCAATATTCTTCTCAGCCACATAGCTTGACAATAAGCTGAGGTAGCAGTGACATACTCTGCCTCTGTAGAAGATATTGAATCAATTGGCTACTTCTTTGATGCCCATGAGATTAGGTTCGTGCCCAGTTGAAAAACATGTCCAGATGTGCTTTTCCTGTCATCTAGACTACCTGCAAAATCACTGTCTATGTAACCAGAAAGTTGATTACTATCATATTTAGTGTACCATAAGCCAGAATTGAGAGTTCCTGCAACATATCTTAGAATTCGTTTTGCCATTTTCCAATGAGAATCTTTGGGGGATTCCATGAATCTCGAAACAAGGTTGGCTGCATACATAATGTCAGGCCTAGTTTCTATAAGATACAACAAATTGCCTACTAAACTTTTGTACAGAGTAGGGTCCACTATAGGGCCTTCATCTTTCTTGCTTAATTTTGTGCCTAGGGGTATAGGGGTTTCCGTTGGATTTCATTCTTCCATGCGAAATCTTTTGATGATGTATATTGCATACTTTTTTTGATAGACAAAAATGCCTTTGGTTGATTGATCAACCTCAATCCCTAAAAAATATTCCATTATGCCAAGATCTGTCATCTCAAACTCAGATTGCATGGCATGTTTAAAATTTGTTAACTCAATATTTCCCATATAGATCATGTCATCAACATATAAACAAAATTTTACCATGTTGATCTGTTTTGGAGTAAAGAGTTGGCTCTTTTTGACTTCTGTTGAAACCACTTTGGATCAGGTAAGTGTCAATTCTACTGTACCAAGATCTTGGAGCTTGCTTTAAGCCACACAAGGCTTTCTTCAACTGATATACTTTGGTTGGCTGCTCTTGGACTTCAAACCTAGGTGGCTGATCGACATAAACTTCTTCTTCTAAGAAACCATTCAGGAATGCTGACTTGACATCCATCTGGTATACTTTCCATTTGTGTTGGGCTGCTATGGCCAATCGAGTCATTACAGTGTCTAATCTTGCTACTGGAGCAAAATTTTCACCATAATCCATACCTGGTTGTTGTGAGAATCCTTTGGAAACAAGTCTTGCCTTGTGCTTTTCGATCTGCCCTTTTTCATTGAGTTTAGTTTTGTAAACCCACTTGACACCAATACTCTTCTTGTGCCTTGGCAAATCAACAAGATTCCATGTCTTCTTCTTCTCAATGGAGTCAATTTTTTGGTTCATGGCTTGAACCCAATGTGGCTCCTTAGCTGCTTCCTTAAAAGATGTAGGTTGACATGACATTAAAGCAAAAAGGTTGTGTTGTTCAAAGTCATCCAATTGCTGATGGATTTCTCTCAAACTTCGAGTTCTCTGATTTTGTGGTTCAGATAATGATTCTCTGCTGGAGGTTGAGTTATCCTAAGAATTTTTAGGTTGTCTTTGTACCTGCAATCTTGGAAGAATAGTTTGAGGTACTTGTTGTCCTGAATTTTCTGTGTTTTCATAACTTGGAAGCAATGGATTTTGACTGTCCATTTGCTGATTTTCTGAATCATTCAAGAATTGATTTTCCAGAAATTTTACATCTCTGCTGAGAATTAGTTTCTTGGAGATGGGATTGTAAGGCCTGTAAGCTTTAGATGTTTCACTATATCTAGTGAAAATACATTTCTCACTTATGTCATCAAGTTTCTTCCTTAATTCGGAATGTATGTGAGCGTAAGCTATGCATCCGAATGTCCTTAGATGTGCAACATTGAGCTTTGTCCCACCGCATGCTTCTTGAGGGACTTTCATCTTTAGACTTGTGGTTGGAGATCTATTTAGGAGATAAACTAAGCATGCTACTGCCTCAGCCCAAAACCTATTTGACAAACTTTTATCTTTGAGAAGTGTTCTTTCCATATTCATTATTGTCTGATTTTTTATTTCAGTCACTCCATTCTGTTGTGGAGTATACCTCATTGTTGTTTGCATGATAATGCCTTGTGATTTGCAGAAATTTGGAAATTCTCTGGAGTTGTATTCTCCTCCTCCATCTGACCTGAGTTCTTTGATATATTTTCCACTCTGTTTTTCAGCATCTGCCTTGAATTCTTTGAATTTTGCAAAAGTTTCAGACTTGTGTCTCAGAAAATAGATCCATATTTTCCTGCTGAAATCATCAATAAACATTAGAAAATAAAAGTTTCCACCTATGGACTCTGTTTGCATTGGTCCACATAGGTCAGTGTGAACAAGTTCAAGATGTTTTTTGGTTTGATTGGAAGACTGTGGAAAACTAGTTCTCCTATGTTTTCCAAGTATGCAAAACTCACATGGGGGAATTTGCTCTTTAAAGATAGGAACACCTTTGACCATGGAGTTCTTCAAAAGAAAACTTAGACTCTTAAATGGTAGATTTCCAAATCTTGTATTCCAAACCATTGTTTCATTCAGGGTTGATGCACTTTGTCCATATGGTTGACTCATATTTGCAGTTCTGAGAGTAAGGGGAAACATCCTATTCAGAGTCATATGGATTTCAGAAATCAATTTTCTCTTGGGGTTTTTGTCATATATTTTGCATGATGCTCCCTCAAAAAGTACCTTATAGCCATGTTCAATGATTTGTCCTACACTTAGAAAATTATGTGATGCAGGAGCATCGCTCACTCATCAAGCGAGCCAGCGCATGGAGCAGGGAAAAGACAGCTCGAGAGCGCCAACATTCAAACTTTGAAATATTTTGATATTTGGTGCGCCAAACATTAATGCATTGGTGTAATGAAGCACACTTGTACATTGTAATGGAACTTGAGTAGATAAGCTCTCGTCCTTAGGTAGCTGAGGCATTTATTAGATTTAATGCAAGTAGATAAATTAATTAAGTCTAGATTAGACAGTTTTTCTTTCGAGAGGGAAAACGGAATATAGGCACCCTCCTTTGTATTATGGTATTCAATATTCGAACGTGCATTAGCATTCCAGAGCAAGGAGAGAGAAAAGCAGAGAACTAGTGAAGAATCCCCATGTACAGATATTGAATTAATAGGAAAGCTTTGATTCAATTCCATGGTTGTGATTATTCTATGTGTGTTGTTGATATTATGTTGTTGCATACTTGCTTCTTGTTATGCCTTCGTTGTATATGCTACATATGTAATTTCATGGCAGATTAGAAATCTGGGAGAGAGGCAAGAATAAGTTTCAAATTGTTTCTCTGTTCGAGCCAGGATATTCCTGCATAGAGTGCAGTCGAATTCCTCCACATAGAGTGCGTTGAGGGGGCTCTACAGGTAACTCTTATTCTCCTCTACCGAAATTGTGTTGGGTTATTCGAACCGTGCAGGTGAAGTGCAGGTTAGATTGAAGTCTCAGAGGCGAGCCTGAGAAAAAGAAGACAGTACTGCTATTGTCAGGAGGACATAAAGTTTGGCTGAGTTCAACCCTTGAAAGTGGTTGAAGGTCAAGCATAAGCAGCTTACGCAGAAATCTTTGAAGAGTTAGAATTGGTGAAGCT
The DNA here is from genome assembly GCA_009831015.1 of Picea engelmannii. NCBI lineage: Eukaryota > Viridiplantae > Streptophyta > Pinopsida > Pinales > Pinaceae > Picea > Picea engelmannii. Next base: position 26,544 of record ML852441.1, on the reverse strand, counting down.
CAGGAGGAATAGTCCCTTGTGATTTTTGGGAAAAAGGACCAAGAGAAGTTTGAGTAGGAAAAGATTCGGAGCGAAGGAATCTTCAAGAGGAAGAGAATCGACGACTTGAAATCACTGTGAAGAATCGCGAGTTCCCGTCGACCGCTAGATCAAAGAGGAGTTGCGAGGGAGTTAACTCGTAGGTGCGCAACGAAGCACGCCATCGCATATCGGCATTCGGCGATTGGTAAGGTAAGAGTTTATCCTTTGAAATCGCGAGTAGTGATTTCTCGATTCGATGGGGACCGTCGATCAGAGCTGGGACAGGTGGCACGAGATCCCACAGAATCGACGTTCAGGGTTTCTGGCAACAGGGAAAGGTTGCATCGTGGATTTGCGAATCCACGAAGTGCCGAGGTGACATGGCAGTGTGGGGCCCCAGAGACTGGTGGGATACAGGTAGCGCGATCTCGGGGAATCGGCACCTTGGGACTCAGAGTTTAGAAAATCAGGGCATTGACATCGCGAGTGGTGATATCCCGAGTGTTGACTGTTGACTATCGGAGCTCGAGGTTCGGAGTTTGAGCACTCAAGAATAGTGCTACGAGTCTCGAAATATTGCGAGACCCGATTTCTCGAGACACGTGGAGGGAGATCAACAGGAGTGTCCTGTGGGTGACTGAAGGTTCCGATATGGGATTGGAAGAGCTTTGACTCTTTGGGGCATGTGAAAGAAGGTCTTGGTGGAAGCGGCTGGCCAGCGAGGGTCGGCTTGCATCAGAGAGTGGTATCAGAGCTCGAAATCTTGTCTGTACATTTCAGGTGAGAGAAGGGAAGGTGAAAGGAAAACACTCTGATACTCACGACTTGCGTCAAGTGGTATCAGAGCTTGGAGTATATTTGATTTCTGAAGCAGAGACAAAGATTCACCATGTCGTCGAGAAGGGAGAGGTAGTCACCTGATCGTGAAGACAGGGATGCCCGAAGGAGAGGAAGACCGACAGGGAATCCAGAGATGGAGCGTCAAATACGGGATCTCAGAGCGAGACTCGAAGAGATGGAGACCACCCAAAGGCACAGAGATGGTGCAGGGGAGTTCAGTGATTCCAAGTTGGAGGAGGAAGATGGACACGATGCAGAAGAGGTCTCAGCAGAGGATGCTTCAACAGAGAGGTTGATCAGAGCCATCGCTAGAATGAGCTTGAAGACAAAAATGGACATTCCCGTCTATGAGGGGAGTGTAAATGCAGAAGAGTTGTTGGATTGGATCTGAGCACTCGACACCTACTTCGATTACGAAGATATCGAAGAGGACAAGAAGGTAAGGCATGTTGTCACTAAGTTGAAAGGGCATGCAGCCTTATGGTGGGACGAGCTATAGGCAGACAAACGTTCCAAGGGCAAACAGAAGATCAAGAGCTGGGATAGGATGATCTCTAAGATGAAAGTGAAATTCATCCCCAGTGACTACCAGATCACACTGTTCAGGCGCATGCAGAACCTGAGACAGAAGATGATGATGGTGAAGGAGTACACCGAGGAATTTTACAGGCTCAACATTCGAGCTGGTCATCGGGAAAGGAATTACGAAAAGGTGGCGAGATACCTGAATGGTCTCAGGTATGACATTCAGGATGAGCTGAGCATGGTTACCATCTGAACAATTGAGGATGCGTACTAGATGGCTTTAAAAGCCGAGGAGAAGCTGAGCCGCAAGAAGGGATAGCCAGGGCGATGAAGGAGCCAGCCCCGAGGCAAAGCAGTTGCCCCAGAAAGAACTCAAAAGCCCAAGGATGATTGGAAGAGGCCTCAGGGTAAGGCTGAGAGAGGTGGAACCTCACTGCAGAGGCAGCCACAAGCTGAACAAGGACATCAATATGCTGAGCCGAGGAGGCATCATACTGAGTAGGGTGGCGGTTATGCTGACGCCAACACATTTCCTCGTACTAGAGGTCTAGGTAGAGGAAGAGGAGGAGTTATCACATGTTTTACATGTGGAAAAGTCGGACATAAAGCTGTTGACTGTCCAGATAGGAAGACGGACTGAGGAAAGGCCCACATCACTGAGGTACAAAGGCGTGATGATGAGGATGAAGACACTGGAAGAGGGAAGTCGCTGACAGTACACAAGGTCCTTTTGAAACCTGAGAAAGAGGTGGAGGACATAGCGCAAAGATGCAGACTGTTCAGGACCACGTGCAAGGCCAAGGGCTGGAAATGCAAGTCATAGTGGACAGCGGAAGCACCGACAATCTCGTTTCAACCGAGATGGTGGAAAAGCTAGACCTAGAAACGAACAGACACCCGATTCCATACAAAGTGTCATGGCTATAGAAAGGACACCAGGTATGTGTTACGAGACAATGCTTGGTTGAATTTAAAATGGGTGAATATAGGGATAAAATTTTGTGTGATGTTATACCCATGGATGTCTGTCATGTATTGTTGGGTAGACCATGACAGTATGATAGGAATGTTGTTCATGATGGGAGGATGAACACATACACCTTGGAGAAGGATGGGAGAACCCATAGATTGCTTCCGATAAAAGATGAAGAAGTGAAGCCGGAAGTAACCAGCACGATACTTCTCATGAGTGGGAAAGAACTTCTCAACAAGCTAGAGAAGAATGAAGATCCACAATTCTTTGTTGTCAAGAAACCGAGAATTGTCCTAACAAGCACACGAGTGGATGACTTGCTAGAAGAGATTCAGGAACTGCTGGGAGAGTTCGCTGATATCATCGTGGATGAACTACCTCATTCGTTGCCCCCGATGAGTAGCGTGAGTCACCACATTGATCTCATACCCGGAGAAAGTTTTCCGAACAAGGCAGCATACAGACTGACACCTCAGGAGAACGAGGAGGTCAAGAGGCAGGTACAGGATCTGCTTGACAAAGGACTGGTGAGGGAGAGTCTTAGTCCATGTGTTGTTCTGACAGTATTGATTCCAAAGAAGGATGGAGGCTAGAGGATGTGTACAGACTCCAGGGCGATAAATAAAATTACCATCAGGTACAGATTCCCACTGCTAAGAATGGACGACTGGATGGATTGCCTGAGTGGGGAAAATTATTTTTCGAAGATTGATCTCAAGAGCGGATATCATCAAATCCAGATGAGAGAGGGAGATGAATGGAAGACAACATTCAAGACAAACGAGGGTTTGTACGAATGGTTGGTCATGCCGTTTGGTTTGACAAACGCGCCAAGCACTTTTATGAGGCTGATGAATGAAGTGTTGAGGGAATTCATCGGTAAGTTTGTGGTCGTGTACTTGGACGACATATTGATTTTCAGCAAAACCAAGGCTAAACACTTGAGACATTTAGCCATTGTAATGAGAAGGCTACAGCAGGAGAAGCTGCTGATCAATTTGAAGAAGTGCTCATTCATGCAAACAAAACTCATTTATTTGGGTTTTGTAATCTCGGCGAATGAATTAAAGATGGACCCTGAGAAGGTTGAAGTGATCAGGAATTGGCCACCGCCGAGGAATGTTTTTGAGGTAAGGAGATTTCATGGACTAGCTAGTTTCTACAGAAAGTTCATTCGAAATTTCAGTGGAATTAGCGCCGCAATGATGGACACGGTGAAGAAATGGCATAAAGTTTTTCATTGGACAGTCGAGGATGAAAGAAGCTTCAATCTGTTGAAGTGAAAGATAACTGAGCAGCCAATTCCGGTACTGCCGGATTTTCAGAAAACCTTCCAAGTGAAGTGTGATGCGAGTGGATATGCTGTTGGAGGGGTCTTGAGTTAGGATGACATACCTGTAGCATATTTCAGCGAGAAGTTGGATGATGCAAAGCTGAAGTACTCGAAGTATGACAAATAATTCTATGCCATCATACAGGCATTGAAGAAGTGGAGGCATTATTTAATACCCAAGGAATTTGTGCTGTATAGCGATAATCATGCATTGCAGTTTGTAAGTCAACAGGAGAAGATGAACCAGAAGCATGCGAAATGGGTAGAGTACATGCAGAATTTTACATTTGTGATCAAACACATTTTGGGGAATGCTAACAAAGTAGCTGACGCTTTGATCAGGAAATGTTTGTTGCTGCAGGAATTTAGGGTCAAAACTTTAGGTTTTAAAAATTTAAAAGATATGTATGCAGGTGACGCAGATTTTGCAGAAGCATATGAGGCAGCTGAGAATCCAGTTCTCAGGGATCAGAGCCCATGGATAGATTTCATGATCCAGGAAGGGTTGTTGTTTAGAGGAAATCAGCTGTGCATTCCAGATTGCTCCATGAGGGAGAATTTGGTGAAGGAAAAACACAGCAGAGGATTATCAGGTCATTTTGGACATGACAAGACATTTGCCAAGTTGAGAGAATCATATTATTGGTCGGGCATGCGTGCAGATGTCGAGAGATTTATTGACAGGTGTCGGATATGTCAACATGCCAAGGGCCAAAAGAAGAACACGGGGTTCTATCAGCCGTTGCCTATACCCGAGAGACCATGGGAGGCAATTAGCATGGATTTTGTTTTGGATTTAACGAGAACGCAAAGAGGACTGGATTCTATCTTTGTGGTGGTGGACAGATTTTTGAAGATGGCACATTTTGTTCTGTGTCATAAGACCAGCATTGCAACCCACATCGCAAACTTGTTTTTCAAAGAAATTGTCAGATTGCATGGATTGACGAGAAGCATAGTCTCGGATAGGGATACAAAGTTCATAGGTCATTTTTAGAGGACCCTATGGAAGAAGATGGGTACTAATTTGGCTTTTATCTCAGCATACCATCTGCAGACAGATGGACAGATGGAAGTGGTCAATAGAAGCCTGGGAGATTTATTGAGGAGCCTGGTGACGGAGCATCACAGCAGCTGGGATCATATCCTACCACAGGCAGAATTCATGTACAACGATTCGGTGAATCGGAGTACAGGTAAGAGCCCGTTTCAAATTTTGTATGGGACACAGCCGAGGGGATTTTCTGAACTCAGGGAGTTAGAACAGGATGAAACTAGCAGCGCGAGAGCTGAGGAGTTCGCAGAGGCGATGCAGGAACTTCACACACAGGTGAAGCAACGACTGATGAAGTCGAATCAGGAGTACAAGCGCAGAGCCAACCAGAGGAAGAGAAAACTTCAGTTCGAAGTTGGTGACATGGTTCTGGCACACCTGAGGAAGGAAAGGTTCCCAAGGAGAATATACAATAAAATCAAGATGAAAAAGATCGGGCCATGCAAAGTCCTGAGGAAGTTTGGGAAAAATGCATATGAAATCGAGTTGCCAGAAGGCATCGGGATATCTCCGATTTTCAACATTTCGGATTTATACCCATATAGGGCCAAGGATGCAGAAACTGGGACTGATGAACCAGTGGTCCAGTGGCAGAAACAATTTCCAGTTGCACAGAAGCCTCAGATGGAGTGCATACTGGATAAACGAGTAGGAAAGAAGACCAGGTGGAAGCAATATTTTGAATACCTGGTGAAATGGAAGAATCACCCAGTGGAGGATGCCAGCTGGGAAATAGAGGCAGTCATACAAAAGCATGGTCACACTGTGCAGGAGCTCATGGATAGGAGCCCATGAAATCTTTTGAGCCGAGAAGTATGATGCAGGAGCATCGCTCACTCATCAAGCAAGCCAGCGCGTGGAGCAGTGAAAAGACGGCTCGAGAGCGCCAATATTCAAACTTTGAAATATTTTGATATTTGGTGCACCAAACATTAACGCATTGGTGTAATGAAGTGCACTTGTACATTGTAATGGACCTTGAGCAGATAAGCTCTTGTCCTTAGGTAGCTGAGGAATTTATTAGATTTAATGCAAGTAGATAAATTAATTAAGTCTAGATTAGACAGTTTTGCTTTCAAGAGGGAAAATGGAATATAGGCACCCTCCTTTGTATTATGGTATTCAATATTCGAAGGAGCATTAGCATTCCGGAGCAAGGAGAGAGCAAAGCAGAGAACTAGGGAAGAATCCCCATGTACAGATATTGAATTAATAGGAAAGCTTTGATTCAATTCCATGGCTGTGATTATTCTCTGTGTGTTGTTGATATTATGTTGTTGCATACTTGCTTCTTGTTATGCCTTCGTTGTATATGATGCATATGTAATTTCATGGCAGATTAGAAATATGGGAGAGAGGTGAGAATAAGTTTCAAATTGTTTCTCTGTTCGAGCCAGGATATTCCTGCATAGAGTGTATTCGAGTTCCTCCGCATAGAGTACGTTGAGGGGGCTCTACAGGTAACTCTTATTCTCCTCTACTGGAATTTTGTTGGGTTATTCGAACCGTGCAGGTGAAGTGCAGGTTAGATTGAAGTCTCAGAGGCGAGCCTGAGAAAAAGAAGACAGTACTGCTATTTTCAGGAGGACATAGAGTCTGGCTGAGTTCAACCCTTGAAAGTGGTTGAAGGTCAAGCGTAAGCAGCTTACGCAGAAGTCTTTGAAGAATGAGAATTGGTGAAGCTCAGGAGGAATAGTCCCTTGGGATTTTCGTGAAAAAGGACCAGGAGAGGTTTGAGCAGGAAAAGCTTCGGAGCGAAGGACTCTTCAAGAGGAAGATAATCGACGACTTGAAATCGCTATGAAGAATCGCGAGTTCCCGTCGACCGCTAGATCCAAGAGGAGTTGCGAGGGATTTAACTCCTAGGTGCGCAACGAAGCACGCCATCGCATATCAGCGTTTGGCGATTGGTAAGGTAAGAGTTTATCCTTTGAAATCGCGAGTAGCGATTTCCTGATTCAATGGGGACCGTCGATCAGAGCGGGGACAGGTGGCATGAGATCCCACGGAATCGGCGTTCAAGGTTTCTGGCAACAGGGAAAGGTTGCATCGTGGATTTGCGAATCCACAAAGTCCCGAGGCGACGTGGCAGCGTGGGGCCCCAGAGACTGGTGGAATACAGGTAGCGTGATTTGGGGGAATCGGCACCTCGGGACTCGGAGTTTAAAAAATCAGGGCGTTGACATCGCGAGTGGCGATATCCCGAGTGTTGACTGTTGACTATCGGAGCTCGGGGTTCGGAGTTTGAGCACTCAAGAACAGTGCTGCGAGTCTCGCGATATTGCGAGACCCGATTTCCCGAGACACTTGGCGGGAGATCAACAGGAGTGTCCTGTGGGTGACTGAAGGTTTCGATACGGTATTGGAAGAGCTTTGACTCTTCGGGCCGTGTGAAAGAAGGTCTTGGTGGAAGTGGCTGGCCAGCGAGGGGCGGCTTGCGTCATTATGTTTCAGATCTGGAACATGATAGACATTGTTTATGTCTTTCTTTACATTCTGTTTAGTAAGAATAGGAACAGTTCATTTTCCTTGAACTTTGACTAAGTAATCATTTCCAAGTGTAATATCTTATGAGATTGAAGAATCAATGCATGAAAGTAAATCTTTGTTACCTGTCATGTGATTGTTGCATCCACTGTCCAGCAACTAGAGATCTTTAGGTTGTTCTTCAGTCTTGTGGAATGAGAGAAACATACCTCTTGAGGTTTCTCCCATTTTATTTGAAACATGTGCTCTCCCTGAGAGCTAATCTGCTTGCTTCTTCTTGCATTCAGATTCATAGTGCCGATACTTTTTGCAGTAATAGCATTGTATGCTTGATTTGTCATTTGATCTTCTCCCTCTGCCTCTTTGAGGCTGGAAATTCTGATGTTGATTTTCTTGTTGTTGTCTTTGACCTTGGAAATTTTGATTCGGATATTGTTGTCTATTACCTCCACTCGAGTGAGGGTTACTTTGATTGATGCCTCTTCCTTGGTGACCTCTGCTTATTCCTCTACCTCTCCCTCTGCTGAAGGAGAATTGAGTTTTGAAAGCATTGGAGATTGACTCATCTGTGAGATACAGTCTAGTCTCATGTGTCACCAGAGAACCAATTAATTCATCTGTTGAAAAACTTGACAGATCCTTGGATTCAAGGATTGCTTTTACAACCATTTAGAATTTCTTTGGTAAACTTCTGAGGATTTTCTCAACAATGCATTGATCAGTGATTGTTTCACTAGTCAATTTGATCTGGTTCACAATGCCCATGACTTTGGTCATGAAGTGATCCACATTTTTGGACTCTATCATACTTAGAGTCTCGAATTGCGTTCTTAAGGTCGACAGTTTAATTGTTTTGACTCTGTCATTTCCTTGGTAGGAAGATTTAAGGATGTCCCAGGCCTGTTTTGAAGTACCAGCGCCTGTGATTTTTGAGAAAATAGATTCATCCACAGAATTTTGAATCCAAAATTTATCTTTATTTTATTTGTTTCTCTACATTGCTTGAGCAATTTTCTGTTGATTAGTCAAGGTGGACAGGTCTGCTAGATCTGGTTCCACGTATCCATGATCCACTAGATCCCAACACTCTTTTTCTTGCAAGAAGGATCTCATCCGAAGAGACCAGAACTCATAGTTCTTTCCAAGAAGAATCAGACACTGAGTTGGTCCTAAATTGCTAGACGTCACCATGTTTTTATTTTTTAAATTGAACAAAACAAAAAGAAAAATTCATATTTACCTATCTCCTGCGCATAAAAACTAGGTCTGTTGCTTTCTTGCAGTGATTTCGGAACTCCGTTAGACGAGACCTTTGAACTCTCCAACTTTCGATTGCCGAAATGCCAAAGAGAGTTTATCGACCTTGAATTGGCCCTTAGTCTCCGATCAATGTGTCCACACACCTAAAGGTTAAAGCACTGCGGGCTTTTCTGATTCTTTGTCTTTCAATTTGTCGAAATGCGAAATATGATTGAAAGGCCCTTCTCGAAAGCCTTTTGGGATTTTGCATTTCGGGACTTCATGATGCGAACTGGCCCGGTCCTTTGTCTGTGCCGAAACACCGATGAACGGTCCAGATCTTCCTGTGATCTGACGGTCCAGATCCTTTCGAGATTTCGAGATTCTGGGATTCGCGACTTTGCGAACCCTGTTAGCGAGCTCTTCTAACTCCTTGATTCCCCGATCTCCAATTTAACGAAATGACGATAGCCTTTCCTTTCAGGACTTCAAATGTCGAAATGCCGAAATGTGCTTGTTGGACAATCAACGGTCCACATCTGCAGATGATCTGACGGTCCAGATCCTATCGGGATTTCACAAATCGATATTTTGCGACTCGTGATTCCTCATCATGCTTGGCTTCCAAAATGCGAAGTCCGAATTGTCGATTTTGCCTAAATCGCTTTTTCAAAAAAAATTCTGAGATCCTGGATTGATGCCACGCATCCTCGAAAGATGGATGGTCCTTGTCGATTCACGATTTCGCGACTTGTGACTCCAAATCCTCTGTCTACTTGAAACCCCGATAGCCGAGATGTCGATGGTTTCCTTGATTTCCGCCACATGTCTGAACGAATGGACAGCTCTGATCTTTTCGGGATTTCGGGACTTTCATCGTGGAGTGTCGGGATCTTTCATCAACAAGACCTCCGATATCCCGAACTTCGAAATGCCGAAATGATGGCACTTGGATTTGCTGCCACCTGTCCTCTAAGATGGACGGCTCACAATCCTCTCAGGATTTCGCGATTTGTGATGTCAGGATTTTGCGTGTCGGGGTTTTGGAGAGCAGTCTCCTTCGCTCATCCAACTCCTGATCCTCGATTTTGTGATTGGATCAGATCGATGGCTCAAGATCTATCTCAATTCAACAGTCCAGAATAACTCATGAATTCATGATTTGTGAATTCTCACTACAGTCTTCTGACCTTTACACCTTGCGAGTCAGCGAAATGCCAAGATCTCGCCACATGTTTCTTCATGGACGGTCTAGATGATTTCATGACTTCACAAGTCGAATTTCTCCTATGTGCTCCAGAGGACTAAACCTCATGCACTTTCTCGCAGATCCAATGGTTTTCGGTCCTCTGCGCAAGATCTAACGGTTGAAATTCTTTCGCCTTTTCTGTCTCTTCATCCCTTCTGAACTGAATTTCCACCTCATATCTGTTCATAGGACAAATCTTACAGCCGAGACAGTTGTTCTTTGAACCTCAGACGTGTTCTTTACTACCTTTGCAAGGATTTTCTTCTGCGGAAAAAAAATTCGTGAATCTTTCAAATATTTGAAAGAATTTCACGAGTTCTTTGTTCTCTGCTGCAATCTTTGACAGATTTGAGCGATTTTTGAGATGCTTTAAATGCTTATTCTTTCTACAACTATCTTTCACGAATTTGACCAAATGCTTTAAATTCTTCAAGAGTTCCCGCCTCCTACAGCTCTTCTTCGTGAATCTTTGATGATTCTTTGAAAATTGAACAAGAATCTTTACTATTTCTTCCTTCTCAGTCTCTACTTCCTCTTGTGTTTCTTCTCCTTGACACTTTCGAGCGTAGTATGCTCTGCGACCTCGCGTGAGCTTCTTACACTGATCTTTTGAGAGTATGACCGGACAACTTCCTCGTGGAAGTTTCCTGCGTGGATCTTTCCAGAGTATGACGGACAACTCTCCAAGCCTTGTGAAAAGTCTGTGTCGAATGCTCTCAAGATCCGTGAAGCTCTGTGCTACTTGAGGATCGTGTTGCTCTCCTGTCTGTGTGAAGAGGCTTACTACTATAGCTTTGATACCATGATAAATTGTGAAGCAAGAAATGCAGAGAGAAAGAATAGCAAAACATGAATAGAAAGTACAGCTGACCAAGACAGCTGGCAGTGTATAGTCAGCCTATTGAGGGTTACATTATATTTAACAGAAACTACCTTACTACTATGTCAAAATGGAAGAACATTATGAGTTGCTCGAGAAAGCACAAGAGAAATTAAATAGCAAAGTTCAAAATTGAATTTTAGGCAAGTAATTAATCAAGTAATTACGAATGTAATTGATAAAATAGAAGTTCAATGTTCTAGCATAGTGTCATATTTACTTACAAAATCTTACAGTTGGTAAATCATGAACCAATAGTTCTAACTCATCGCCGCATAAATTCTATATCGACCGATAAAGGGAGAAACAATATGAATCCCCAAAAACCCTTGAAAGGTTTAAATCTATGAGTCTATCTGTCTATTCGCATACGACTATAGTTCACAAACATGGCAACGAAGATACTCAGAATATGGTTCTGATGGATTCTAAGAACGGTGTGTACACTCACTTGGAATGCTAGAATTCCATTATTTTTCCAGAACTTACCATG
>WSFP011376380.1:0-30336 GCA_009831015.1 Picea engelmannii | reverse complement strand
AGATGAGAAAAGGAGAGCCTATGTGGAAGCCTTATATCTTGATGAGATAACTGTGGCTCTTCATGAATTCATTGATAATAATTCCCCTATAATGGATAGATTTCCCCATGAATTCTACCAGGCCATATCATAGTTTGTTGTCCTGGACCTTTCACAAATTTACTACAAAGCTCTGTACACTCGATCCCTAGGGACAAGGATTAACCAAGACCTTATCTAATTCATTCATAAGCAAGAGACATAGAGGTTATCATGAAATCATGCCATATTACTATATTAAACACTTCCTAACAAATATTAGTCAAATGTCTTGCCTAGAGTCTAAAGCATCCACTTCCCAAGATTATTTATCACAGCTAAAATGGCTTCATCAAAGGTAGATACATTCTTAAAAATGAAAATTTAGTGTGGGAAGGAATGAAATTGGATCAAACCTTAGGTATAGATTCCCTCTTAATAAATATTAACTTTGAGAAATCCTACAACCCAATCAAGAGACCCTTAATATTGGTTATGCTCAAAGCCCTAGGGTTAGGACCATCTTACCATATTTCCTTGATTTGAAATGGATCTAAATTAAACCCCTTGTCCCAACTTTGTAATAAATGTTTTTCAAAATGTTTGAAATCAATAATGAGCTCGAAGACAAAAGGCCAAAAGGCTTCAATAAGGTGAAATGAGTAACCTTAATGGTTGGCATTTCATACAAAATATATTAAAGAAAATGCTTTATTGAGGTAAAGGGAATCCAACCGAGGGAGAATTGAAGCTTTTGAATAAAAAGGGTGATAACAGAAGAAGGGAGAATGAAGAAGGAATATGCTTGAATATTTTAGGACGAAGAATCCATTAAGCATGTGTATGGATGAGTAGGAAATTATCCACGAGCCAAATCCATCTGCAAAAGACTAGCAGTGGATAATAATGCATTTGAATCTCATTTGAGAGTGTAGATCTCACCCTTGTAATAATATATCAACCACAATCAAATCCCATTGAATGTCTGTTTTCGCATTTGGGTTTCTAGGGTAAAAATCTATGTGTGTATGGTGCATGTAAATTCTTTGTGGTTGATGAATAATAGTTTTCTTTTTTAGTTCTAGTTTAGATGATGCTTAAGCATTGGAATTAGTTGACTATATTGTTGGTTCACTATTTAACCACATTTTATATCCAATCATCCAATCGTTTGTTTCTTAGGTGATTATTATTTGTTATGGGTTGTATGAATACACAACATTTCAATTATTTTTAATACCATACAGTACAACCTAAATTCAATTTCTTACTTCATTGCCTGATTAATTGACTATGTAATTCACCCATACATATATTCCTAGGTCATGTAGACACATGCAATGATTCTCATTTGTCTTTTGGGTCAATGTATTTGGTGATTGGATACAATATTGACCACCTCTTCAATTATTGGTAAGCAACCAAGGTTATGCATTGCATATTCCCAAGTAATATTCGCATCCCCTATTATCGGATCCGAGAATATTCACCTTTGCCGATCCGATAATAGCGAGTTCGATCCAGTAGATCGAGCTATCGGTCACTTCAGGCGACTGGAGTACTTTGTTTAGTTTTTTGCACACTAAACAAAAATTTGTCGATCTTGTTCACTCACGAGAGTATGATCACCAGGAGATCAGAGAGGTCGAGCCACCGACTTTGACTTCACTGGATTTCGTTTCTTGCGTCCCTACCAAAAAAGCCGATCTTATAGACGAAGAATAGGTTTACAAAACAATAAATAAATGACCAAACTTATAATTCTAATATATAACCAATTGTGTTTGACAAATTTAACATAAATATATATAATATATTTATGTATATATAATTTGAGTAGTTTAATGTTTAAGAACCTGTATTTTTTTTTGAGAAGTTATAAATTTAAATTCACAAAAAAATAAAATATGTATATTTTTATAGACTAACAAATAAATTTTAATCTCCTTTTACATAAAATATCTAAAAAGGATCTACAAAATATATACATATCTCATTTATAAAAATTATATTTTCATAAAACATACAAATATTAAAAAAAAATTACAAAGTCTAACATTTTAAACTTTGGGTAATACTAATAGCTTGGATAAATATGAAAAAGGAAAATGGCAAAGTCTAACATTTTGTACTTTCAATAATAAAAATAGGAGTAGGTTAACTCTGGAGCAAATATATCCGCTTTTCAGACAAAAAAATGGGTAGTCTGAGTTTCGCATGGATCAAAGTTCCATGTATTTCATAATCTTACCCAAGGGGTTTTGTCACATTTTAAACCAACCCAGATGCTCAAAAAATCCACCAAAATTCTGGATTGATCGAAAATTTAAAACCCCACCACCAAAGCATTGCCATAACTCTAAAGGGAAGATTGCTCCCAAATTAACCCACTCCATAAAAATAACATTTTATACTTTCAATAATAAAAATAGCATGGAAATTTCTCTTATCCTCTCCGCGTTCATGAATCATGACCATGTTCAATGTTCAAGTTTCGAAACTACATTCAAACCATATAACGTAACCATTATGCAATTACATAGACAATGGGTGTACGGTTCTTTTAGTGTGGTTCCATATTCCGTAGGTTTAGTGTAACGACAATAACAATATTGCTACCTAATATTGTTCATTCAGTGCCAATGAGGTTACAAAGTCTTTCCTTGCAAATGATTGTTCTCCTTACGCATGTTTTGTTTTTTACTTATGGATTTGTAATTTTTCATTATTGGAGATTTTGTAGTGACGATTTCAATGAAAACAATCATAGTTGATTCAAATTATTTGTTGGAAAGTTGGAGAGCGTCCAATCCCATTACTCATTCCTCATGGTAGGTATCCATTGTGATTATAACGACTAATTAGTGGCTATACATCTCTCCACCACAAATATTTTGGATCCATTTTCGAGTCAAGGAATAAATTTATGAGTCTCACATTTCCTCAATTTAACATGTCCAATAAATTCCTCAATGAAAGCCTCACCTCCAACATATCAAATTTAAGGAACATAGAGGTCCTCAATGTCTATAACAACAATTTGCCAATGGAATCCTTGCCTTCAACATATCAAATTTAAGGAACATAAAGATCTTTGATGTCTATGAAAACAATTTTAGGGGAATTACCACTCAATTTGAACTACTTGTGAAGCTTGGTCATCCGAACCTTGTTGAAAATTACTTCTTGAGTAATATTTCCTACTAAGTATGGGCATCTTTACTATCTTTTTCACATCAAGATTGGATTTTAAGGCCTTTCCCATGGTCGAGAGAAAAAAAAATCCCTAGGCCCTAAAGAAAGTTTCTCTAGCTCAAGTGCCATGAACAAGGCCTCCACACATGCCTCTCTATGTGATATTTCACCTTCATGTGGGATATGGATTCAATTAGAAGGATTTGTGCACAACAAATGGTTATGGAGGCCTTAACCATCATTAGGGGAAACGCAAGGCCCTAAAGGAAGCTTACAAGGCTAAAGGACCATGGACAAGGCCTCATACCATCACACAAGTATGTATAACAAATATTTAACCTCTGAGTGTGATCTGAATTATTTTCGACACAAAATGAGATCGGAGATATAATAAAGAAATGCATAGAGATATTGCAGGTATTCAATAATATAACATAAATGTATCAGAGATGCAACCATAAATACAGATATACAGTAATACACGATTTCTATTAATGAAAGAAATGTACAGAGACTGTAAAAATATAGAGTGAAAGACTCGCTAGAATGGTGGCAGCTTATCTCTGAGAAGAGATGTGACGACTACTCACATTCGCAAGAAGATGATTACAATGAGGCTCCGAAGGCCTTTTTACAATAAGCAGGAATGCCAAAAACCCTAGACATCCAAAAACCTAGCCCTAGGAGATGAAGCGCCAAAAGTCATGTGGGTCTCGTTTGGGTAAGTGAGTACATCAACTTCCCAAGGTCGTAACTTTTGCATACGATCTCCATTTTAGGCGTGTGATATCTTGTTGGCAAGGTATCATCAAGGAGATTCATTTTGGGGGCTCAATTATGCCTTCATCTATCATTGAGAACCTCGATCTCGAAAAACCTTCATTTGGGCCCTCAAAATGGCCCTGGAAGTTAAAACCTGCTAAAAATAGTAAATTGCCAAAATTGCCAAAAAACCGTTTTGAGCCATTTGAAAAAGGTGGGTGGCCATCGATATCCACCTGGATCAGAGTGGATTATGAGCACCATTAGCAATCTTTTCACAAGAGAGATGGGTTTTGGGAATTGGCCATGGATGGGGTAAGAAATCAAGTCTCTAGGTCTTAAAAGAAGATTTTAGTGTTGACAATTTTCTTTGTAAAAGGTTTAGGAGTCATATATTCAAAAAATAGGATAAGAGACATTGTTCACACACAAGACACTATTCTATTATGTATTGCACACACTTACACACAACAATAGCTCTATTATATAGATATTTGCATATCTATCTAATTCCTAAGTTAAGAGGAGAGGTTGAGAGAATATCTCAACCGATCTCTAACAACTCACAACAATAATGGAGACATTATCTCCAACAACCCCCCTTCTCATGCTTACATTATTTGAAAACAATATTGAAATCAAAATAAACACATTTTTGAACTTTGATCTCTCTCTGGTCTGGTTTTCATCAACATTTCTACCCACTCTGAAATCTCATAGACTATGCTCTCTCTCAACCATCAACTTCGAGCTACCACTTGATCCATTTAAGATACAATTTCTTGTGACCATCAATGACGTATTTGTATGACCGATGATTATTGAAAAACCACAAAGAATAGTCTAGACACTGAATCATTCTATTGACATACTTCCATCTGTTGAAGTACGTGGTAGGAAAGCAGTCTCTAGATACTGAAAGTATCCAACAATCAATCATACAACTTGACCTTTTTTACATACACAAACACACAAAGATAACATGTAACCATTGTTCTTGAGTCACCTCATCTTCCAAAAACTACAAGTTGTAACAGACTCTAGACATAATCAAATCAACGATATGTTCTTGTGGCACTGAAGTACATCAAAAACCATTAATTTAAATTATATTAGTATGTTCTATGAGCGATCTTTCATCATATAATTTTATAAAAAAAATCTATTATATATATTTACAATCAATCAAAAAATTATAAGATACTAATTAGTGGCTGCCTCTCTTTTCACACTTCTGCAATCGGGTATCAATATTTTCCCAAACTTAAGATGGAAGACAACCACTACACAATACAAATGCATGCCAAAAAAACAAATGAGCCTATGATGTCCGTCTGAATGAATCGGTCATCCATGCATAGGACAACAATTTCCATACTTTAAGCAACACAATAAAATAGGACAACAATTTCCATGCTTCAAGCAACACAATAAAATAGGACAACAATTTCCATGCTTCAAGCAACACAATAAAATAGGACAACAATTTCCATGCTTCAAGCAACACAATAAAATATGGTAGCCTTCCAAAGTCAATGCAAAACCAAACCATTTCCTTCAACGGTCTCTTCCATGGCGAAATATGCATTTCTAGCCTTCCCAAAAAATCCAAGTCAAGAGGCAATCCAGAGTATAATTTCAGTAACTGCACTAATGCCAAATGGTAAACGGATATCTCGGTTGCATCATATATATTCATGGCTCTTACATACATGCACACGTGGAGTGACATTCAACAGATGATGACTTCTTTTGCACAACAACGAAGAGTACCCTTTAATTTTCAGATCTACAGAAGATAAACCACTGAGTCAAAAGATGAATGGCGTGGCTCTGCTATTATGTAGACAAGGGGCTCACACCAGTCGCAGGCACCGTTCTTCACATGGCTGCCTAATCACGCCTTCCAACACCAATGAACAACAATACTTCTCCACGCAGGTACGACGAATTACTTAATTCTCCGAAAAGGTGACTCCTTACTAAAATAGCACACAACAAACTCACACGAAATTAATGATCACTCACAACACAAAGAGATATAACACTCTCCTATGCTAACTTACAAAAACGGATTTAAATTTGCAAAATTGACATGATCACAACCCCTCTCGTTAGAAAGTTAGGGCTGGGCATGCTCTGATACCAATTCAGAAAGAAAATAGGAAAAGAGACATGGTTCACATACATGACACTATTCTATTATGTATTGTACACACTTACACGATATAGATCTATTATATAGAATTTTCTATATTTAACTAATTCCTAAATTAAGAAGAGAACAAATTGACAGAATATTTTAACTGATCTAACAACACACAACAATAATAAAGACATTATCTCCAACCCATTTCTATTTTAAAATAATGTATTATAAAAAAGAGTGTGCATCTTAAGAATGTGCATAGTTTTAAAGGCTCAAGAGTCATGTATGTTTTAAAATGGTGCATCATAAAAGAGCGTGCATCCTAAGAATGTGCACAACAATATAATGTATGTGCCTTATTATAAATTCAATTGTTTTTTTTAAGATAGAAAATTTTTGGTACGCGTTTGTGGAGTTAATATATTGAAATTAAACTTTGTCATAAGTTGAAATTGTAAAAACAACAAAAATATCATTTATCAAAATTCTTTCAAATAACACCAAAATTGTTTTCAAGTAAGTCTATTTTTTTTAAAATACCAAAATTGTTTTCAAGTAAATCCATTTTTTCTTAAAGGAGAAGAATATGAAAAAGAGGATTGCAAAGTCTATTATTACGCCTTTTATGGAAGTACAAGTAATGTAAGAGAATCGCATAGTCCTCGAAATTTAACTGCATGCATTTTCTTTCTTTTCTTTCCGCGTTCATGACCATGTTCAAGTTTGGAAAGTATATCCCAACCTACGTATGAGAGAGTTTGACGTATGAAACAAACCATATGACATCATTCTTTATCACCGTGTCGTGTCTCCTTTAATTTGATATTAAAGGATTTCGTTTTACAGTCTTCACAACCCTCTCCCAAGTAATGCATGGTTGAGTGGATAAAGGTTCTCTTCTCATTTAGAGTCGTGATGCAATTCCACAACCTCCTCCCTGCTAAAGGGTGAGAGGGAAAAAACTATTGAGGTTATGGGGTTATAAATTTGGATTTCCATGGCATAAGACTGCGTCCACAGTTTGGGGAAAACTCATTTTAGTGGCATCTGCAATAGGGCAAGTAGAAAACCAAATGTTGAGAAGAGAAGATCAAGATTTGGGAATACTATTCTGCTCCCCCATGCAACTACCCAAATATAGGTAAGGTTCATAGATATTTGATATAAAATTGCAATTGCACTTGATATTTTTTTCCAAGTGAATGAATGCAACTGCCCAAATTTGTTTTCAAACTGAAATAGATAAAGTTCATGGATGTTTGATATAAAATTGCAATATTTTTTTTAGTGAGCATTGTCATACTTTTGTTATTTGAATGGAAATTATGACTATACAGAGTTTTGAAAAATGTGATTGTATAAAAACACTCAACTTAATTTTTATTTTTTTTTATTATTATTCCAAAACATCTCAATCAACATAATATTTAAATGATAAACAAAAATAAATAAAAGATAGTTTTGAAAATAAACCAATTTTAAAAAATTACTTGGCAGATAGGAATGCACCTCATACCTGCGTGTACAATCTTTGGTTTTAAAAAAAAAAAACATAAGTAAAAAATTCTTAAATAATAATCAAACCCTCAACGTGCTGTGGCGAAAAATTAGATGCTTAATGGAGGGAAGATTAAGTGCTTCGGTGATTTATTAGTTCAGAGTCCAGACGAAAAGCACTGAAGTAAA
The DNA here is from genome assembly GCA_009831015.1 of Picea engelmannii. Taxonomy (NCBI): domain Eukaryota; kingdom Viridiplantae; phylum Streptophyta; class Pinopsida; order Pinales; family Pinaceae; genus Picea; species Picea engelmannii. Next base: position 22,526 of record WSFP011376380.1, on the reverse strand, counting down.
TATGAATCCGCCTATCATGTACTCTTTCTCTTTTTGCTAAGAATTCCATTGTCTTTCTTTCTCTTTTTGCTAAGAATTCCATTGTCTTTTGCGTGGATCAGATGAAACGCACCCACATTTACTTGAGTCCGCAGACCACGCACTCTTCATAAGAAATGTTTAAAAGCTGACAAGTATTTTGGTTATCTGTAACTAATTATATTAAGTGGTCTGCTTGTCTAAATATGAGCGTCTCCTGTTTTGTATATTAGTGTATCATATATTAATAGATTGGAAGTAGGAATGGAATTTGATGGGTAAATTGTTTGTTATTAAACAATTTGCTCGTCAAATATGTTTGGAGAAATAGTTAACATTCTTTTTTAGATATATCAAAATGAATATAGGAGTTGTGTAAACTGTTAAATTTGATAAATTAATAAGATTTGAAATTCCAACTATGATTAGAAAATAAAACAATCTTTTTTTCTTAATTAAGATATTTATATGGATCATGAAATTATAAATAATTTGTTTAATTACTAAAATATTTAATATTATTTATATGATTCTTATAATTTTATCAATGAAAAACACAATTGATTAATTATCCAAATAAGTGTGAGAGTAAGTTTGTAAATTAGGTCAAATTAACTAGTTACGTTATACTTGCAAAATTGGATACTGAATTCAATGAATTAAGCTTCCTTTAATTTGTTATTTGTGTTTTGATGGAAAATAATTATGAACATTTTATGATGAATAAAGTTTTTTTTATGAGTTGTGTTTTGGTTAATTATTTTAAAAATATTTTCAGTTTGATTTGTAGCCATTTTATAAATAGAGGTTATTAATGATGATAGTACTATTAGTTGAAATCAATATTGGTTTAATCGATTTTAATAAAGGAAAAAATAATTATTATCTTACATTATGTTGTTTTAAAATTCAAATAATTTTTAAATAAAATTATAAAAATTATTTTTTAATTTTAATGAATTGATATATTGAAAATATAAATACTGTTATAAATGTTTTGAAAACTAAATTTAATCTTTAAACTATGCAATTTAAAATAAAAGCATCTTCTAACTTGTTAGAAGATACAAATTAAAAATATATAGAATCCACTGTAAAAGCATATTGGAATTCAGCGTAATAATAATAGAAGTTTGAACGATCTTCAGATATTGTTATTATATTAGATACTGAGCTTCTACAAAGTCCTCAACACTCCATCTTATTAGCGGATTCTACAAGTAAAGTACTCTTTCATAGTTATGAGGTTGTTTGGAAACAATCTAAAACTTTAATCCATTTTCTAAACATCTAGGTTGGAGTAAAATCTTAAAATAAAGTTTTGAAATATATGAAACTCTAATCCATAGGAAACTCAGGCTACCGAACGATCTAAACTCATAATCCATAGGAAACTCAGGTTACCTCTGAAGTTTGAACGATCTAAACTCACTCTGCCTCTGAAGTTTGAACGATCTTCGGATATTGTTATTATATTAGATACTTAGCTTCCACAAAGTCCTCAACATTCCATCCTATCAGCGGATTGACAAGTAAAGTGATTAAAAAATATTAGAAAGGAGAGTTGCATTCTTTCTCCGTTATGAGGTTGTTTCAAAACTATGTTCCAAAAGAAAAACCGTGCAAAGATTTTATGATGATTATGTAACTTGGACTTTGACCTATAAAAGACCATGGTCAAGGGACAACATTTCTTATTTCTATCAGAGATTAATCATTTCACTGCCTTATGACGGTGGATGAGTGGTCGTCTTGACCCTTCAAGACATGAGGGTTCACTGTCAAAGGGAATAACCCTGATTTAATTTTTCCTAAGGTTGAAGGGTAAGTTTTGTTCCTATAAATACTTGAATCATATTGTAACCCGACAGTGGGTGAAAGCATTTCTTGAATCAAACCAGTTATTCCTTGTTTGGAGGTTTGCTCTGCGTTTATGATTTTTTGTGATTGAGTTTGTAAAATCATTTTATTTCTTGATAAATTCATTTTTGAGCAAATGCAGTAATTTTTTTGGTTTTGCTAATTACGAATACGGCCATTTATTTATTCCAAGTTTATTTGTTGGAGTGTGTGATTTTAAAAGGAGATTAAATAAAAAATTGATATTTCGGCATTCGGGACTTGCTTGTTACATATGCGCGGAGTTCCTTTGCTTTACCAAACACCGAAACCCAAAATTGTTGGGCCCACACCCTAATTTCATTTCACAATTCGACATTTCTTATTTCATTTTGTTCGTGTGTCGTCTGTTCGTAAACCCCGAAGTGCTCAGCCCACCTTCCATTCGCATTTTCATGATTCAGGAGTTGTTGTGTGTTGGTGTTTGGCATTTGTAATAGCCAAACCATGAACCTCGAAACCCAAAGTACTAGGCCCACAACCTTTTCTCATTTTGAGATTCGGCAAACAACGTGGTCTTTTGTTTTTGTATTCGGCGTTTATAATCGCCGAAACCCTGATTGACCTCTGTTTTTTCACATTTGGTATCATAGCTTGCAGTTTGTCTAGCAATTGCTTGATTCATTGTTGATTATTCATGTTAGTGCCAAAACTTTTATTCTCATATTTTTTCTGCGTGAAGGTTTATTTAAATTCTGTCAATTTTTATAAATGGTTGCGTCTAGTAGTAGTTCTTCTCAAATTCAGGTTCTTGTACCGAGTGAGAAGTCATATGACTCCTGGTATATTCAAATGAGGACAATTTTGCATTCTCAGGACTTGTGGACTTATGTTATTGATGGTTATGCTGAGCCAAATGATGCTGCAGCAGAATTGGCTCTGTTTAATGCTGACTGTGTTTTGCTGAAGGAAAACAGGAAGAAAGATAATAAAGCTCTTAAATTAATCCAACAAGGATTAAATGAATCCATTTTTATGAAGATTGTTAGTGCTGCATCTTCAAAGATGGCTTGGGACATTCTTGAAACCTATTATCAAGGGGTGTCCAAGGTGAAGACAGTCAAGTTGCAGAACTTGAGAAGGGATTTCAAAAATCTGAAGATGAAGGATAACGAAAATGTTGATACTTTCATGACTCAAGTAATGAGTGTTGTGAACCAACTCAGGCAGTATGGAGATGATGTTGAGAATAAAAGAATCATTGAGAAAGTGCTGAGAAGTTTGCCCAAGAAGTTTGAGCATGTTGTTATTCCCATAGAGTAATTTAAAGATTTAAGTTTAATGCAAATTGATGAGTTAATTGGTTCTCTTGTTGCTCATGAATCTAGGATATCTAGATATGAAGAAGGATCATTGGAGCATGCTTTCAAACCAAAAATTCATGTTACCAAAGGTAGAAACAGAGGAAGGTTTCATACTCGTGGAAGAGGAGGTTGATTTTCTGGCCCAAGGGACAACAGAGTTGAATTAGAGTCTGAGCAAAAGCCCCAACAGAATCCTCTTAATTTAAGAGGGAGCAACAACAAACCCTGGTAGAAAGAAAATCAGAGGTATGATAAATCCAAAGTGCAATGTTATTATTGTAAGAAGTTTGGGCATTTTGCTAACAAATGTTAGAAGAAACAGGCGGATGCTGGAAAGCACTCTGCACATATCACAAATGAATCTGAGGATCATCAAAATGCTGTGTTTTTGACCGGTAACGTTACTCAGGAATGTGAAAATGATATTTGGTTTTTGGATAGTGGTTGCAGCAACCACATGACTGGTAATAATGACTTATTTTCTTCCATTGATACTAGTATCCAATATGAAGTCAAACTAGGAAATGACTATAAGGTTACAGTTAATGGTAAAGGTGTAGTTCCAATTTATACTAAGAACAATCAGAGAAGAAATATTGATGATGTTTACTTTGTGCCTAGTTTAAAATGCAATATTATCAGTGTTGGACAATTGATGGAGAAAAAGTACAAAGTGTTCTTTAAGAACAACGTTTGTACAATCTATGATAAATTTCCTAACAAACAGTTGATTGCAAGAGTAGAGATGACCAAGAATAGGATGTTTCCGCTTATTATGAGAAATGATTTGAGTGGTTCTTTGAATGTTTATAAAGTTGGTGGCTTATATCTGTTATAGAAGAAGCAGATGGTAAAGGGGCTACCATGTATTTAGCAACCTACAAGCTCTTGTGAGACTTGTATCCTTGGGAAACATCACAGAGAGAAATTTGTTTCAGGTGCTTCCTACAGAGAAAAAGCTCCATTGGAAATTGTCCACACAGATTTATGTGAACCTATCCAAACACCTTCTTTAACTGATTGTGTTTATTTTATGACTTTCATTGATGATTTCAATAGGAAGACTTGGTTGTATTTGTTGAAACAGAAGTCTGAATCTTTTGATGTTTTTAATAAGTTTAAGTCTATGGTTAAGAATGAGAGTGGTCAAAACATTTAGATCCTCATGTCTGACAGAGGAGGTGAGTATAAATTGAATGAATTCATTGAATTTTGTGGTCTTCATGGAATTAGAAGGTAGTTTACTGCTCGATATACTCCACAACAGAATGGAGTGGCTGAAAGGAAGAATCAGACCATCATGGATATGGCTCGAAGCATGTTGAAAGAGAAGCATCTTTCAAATGAATATTGGGGAGATGCAGTTCTTTTCTCTATTTTTTTATCTTGAATAGAAGTCTGACCAAGACCGTGAGGGATTGTGTACCTCAAGAAGCTTGGGATGGTAAGTCTTGCAATGTTTCTCATTTCAGAATTTTTGGATGTGTTTCATTTGCACATGTACTTGCAGAAATGAGGAGAAAGTTGGATAACAGAAGCGAGAGATGTATCTTTGTTGGATACAGTGAAGAATCTAGGGCATATAAACTCTACAATCCCATCACCCAGAAATATGTAATCAACAGAGATGTTCAGTTTAAAGAAGATGAAGCCTGGGATGGAAGTATTTCCAAATCAATTTCAAAGGGAGCTACATTACCCCGTGAAGATGATGATGGAGCTAAGCAGAGTAAAGAAGATGTACAGATGGTTCCACATACACATACGCATGCAGCAAGAAGTCCAACAAGGCTAGCACCAGATTTCATCCCTTCTCAATTTAGAACGCCAAGAACTCATGAGCGTGGTGAGCCATCTGGACATGGTGGACATCAAACAGATTCACAGGTAAGCAGTGAATCAGATCCTACTTTAGCTTCATTGAAAAACAGATTTAAAGGACAGAAAACTAGAAGTTTAAGAGAATTATATGATCAGAATGAAGAGGTAGATCAGATTTCAAATTTTGCATTCATAGCTTATGATCCTATAAGTTGATGCTGCTAAAGAGGATGTCTAGATAAAAGCAATGGATGAGGAGATTGATTCCATTGAAAGGAATAACACTTGGGATTTTGTCAATTTACCTGAAGGCAAGAAAAGTACTGGTGTTAAGTTGGTTTTTAAGACTAAGCTTAATGTAGAAGGTGATATTGAGAAGTACAAGGAAAGACTTGTAGCTCAGGGGTTTAGTCAACAACCCGGTATTGATTACAATGAAACCTTTGCTCCTGTAGCAAGGATTAACACGGTAAGGATGGTCTTAGCTATTGTAGCTCAAAATAGATAGATCATGCATCAAATGGACATCAAGTCTGCATTTTTAAATGTATATTTGGAAGAAGAAGTTTATGTAAGACAACCTCCAGGTTATGAGATTGATAAACACAGAGATAAAGTTTACAAGTTAAGGAAAGCTTTAAATCGATTGAAGCAGGGATCCAGAGTTTGGTATAGCAGGATTGATGAATACCTAATTAGTGTTGGATTCAGCAGAAGTCCAAGTGAACCAACTCTGTATACAAAGGTAGACCAGAAAGGTAAAATTTTGATTGTCTGTTTGTATGTTGATGACCTGATTTTTACTGGAGATCTATCTATAGATGATTTTAAAAATGCCATGAAAACAGAGTTTGAGATGACTGATTTAGGTTTGATGAAATTTTTTCTTGGAATTGAAGTAGATCAATCTGATGATGGAATTTTCATTTGTCAAAATAACCATGCAAATGAAGTGCCGAAAAGGTTTAGAATGTTGAATTGCAAGCCAACTGCAACACCAATGGAAACTGGTGTTAAACTGAGCAAGTATGATGAAGGATCATATGTTGATCCAACCCTGTATAAGAGGCTGGTTGGAAGCCTTATGTACTTAACAACAACCAGACCTGACATTATGTTTGTTGTGAGTTTGATTTCCAGATTCATGGAGACTCCGAAGAGTACTCATTGGCAAGCAGGAGAGAGGATCCTGAGATATGTTGCTAGAACAACTAATTTTGGTATCCGATACACATCAAGCTTAAACTTTGAGCTGATCAAATATACTGATAATGATTTTGCAGGTTACATTGATGAAAGGAAAAACACATCTGGGTATATTTTTAGTTTTGGATCCAGAGCAGTGGCATGGGCATCAAAGAAATAACCCATTGTGACTCTATCTTCCACTGAGGCAGAGTATGTTGCAACCGCTGCAACTGCATGTCAAGCTGTATGGATGAGAAGGGTCTTGAATGAATTATTGCATAACCATAATGATGCAACCCAGATTGTCTGTGACAACAAATCTTCCATTGCATTGTCAAGGAATCATGTTTTTCACAAACAAAGTAAGCACATTGATACAAGGTATCATTTCATTCGAGAGCTCGTAACTGGTAAGGAGATTTCTGTTTAGTTCTACAGATCTAAAGAAAAATTTGCAGACATTTTTACGAATCATTTGGGAAATGAATTGTTTAAAAAACATAGAAATAATATTGGGGTCTGCAAGTTGTAATGCATTGTTTACAACAATTTTTTTTTACATGTTTTAGTTTGTTTTTCCCCGAAATGATTAAGAGGGAGTATGTCAGAGATTAATCATTTCGCCGCCTTATGATGGCGGATTAATGGTTGTATTGACCCTTCAAGACATGAGGGTTCACTGTCAACCAGTAACCGCCTTAGCCTTTGCAGGCCACCAAATACCATCATCGCCCTGATTTAATTTTTCCTAAGGTCGAAGGGGCAAGTTTTGTTCCTATAAATACTTGAATCATATTGTAATATGCACACAGTGGGTGAGACAAGAGCTTGAAATCATTTCTTGAATCAAATCGGTTATTCCCTGTTTGGAGGTTTTCTCTGCGTTTATGATTTTCTGTTATTGTGTTTGTAAACTCATTTTATTTCTTAATAAATTCATTTTTAAGCAAATGCAGTAATTTTTTTGGTTTTACTAATTACGAATCCCGTCATTTATTTATTCCGAGTTTATTTGTTGGAGCGTGTGATTTTAAAAGGAGATTAAATACAAAATTGATATTTTGGCATTCGGGACTTGGTTGTTACATATGTACGGAGTTCCTTTGCTTTACGAAACACCGAAACCCGAAATTGTTGGTCCCACACCCTAATTGCATTTCGCAATTCGACATTTCTTATTTCATTTTGTTTGTGGGTCGGGTGTTCGTAAACCCCGAAACCCTGAAGTGTTGGGCCCACATTCCATTCACAATTTTGCTATTCGGAAGTTGTTGTGTGTTGGTGTTTGGCATTTGTAATCGCCAAACCCCGAACCCCGAAACCCAAAGTACTCGGCCCACAACCTTTTCTCATTTTGGGATTAGGCAAACAACATGGTCTTTTGTTTTTGTATCCGGCGTTTGTAATCACCGAAACCCCAATTGACCTCCGTTTTTTCACAATTTCTATGTTATTGTCCTTTAGTTTGGTAGGATGTAAACAAAAAAATTGTCAATCTTTGCGTTTAACATGGGGCATTAGAGAATCTTTGAAGTGGGACGTCCATGCTTTCTTCCAACAACAAAACAAGCAGTCTGAAATATCATTCAAACAAGGCACATCGTTCCTTTAGATCTAATCAAACTCCTCAGCGACAAACTTATGTAAAAGAAAAGCAGTCTGAAATAATATTCAAAAATGGCACATCATTCCTTTAAATCTAGTCAAACTCCTCAGCGACATGGCAATAAAGCAGATGATCATGTCAAAAACAAATATAGATAAGAATGAACTCTATTCGTCCTTACATTTGATTTTTTTCATGACAATGGAAACATCCAATGGAGGGAAAGATACTTCAGCCGTTTACCAGTTTAGATGGAAGGCATTATTGTAATTGTATATATAAGCTGGTGAGAATAACATTATTGCCATCGTAGATTTATTCAGTGCAAGATAGCATCGCCATCGCTCAATATGAGGCCGCAAAATCTTGCTGTGCAAATGTTTCTTTTTCTTGGGCATGCCTTGCTTCTATACCCATCAATTGCTATCCCCAATTCTTCATTCCATGAAGATGCCACAGTGCTTATTTCAATGAAAGCAGCAATGATTTATTCTCATCATCTGTTAGATAGTTGGAAAGCCTCCAATCATACCACCCATTGCTCATGGCGAGGCATCCAATGTGACCATATAGGCCAAATAATGGCTCTAAATCTCTCCACCATGAATATTTCAGGCCGATTCCCGAGTCATGTCACAAATCTGCGAGCCCTCCGTCTGCTCAACGTCTCCAATAACTTCCTCAATGGAAGTCTCCCCTCCAACATATCAAATTTGAGAAACCTATAAATCTTCGATGTCTATAACAACAATTTGTCAGGGGCATTGCCATTAGATTTGAGCTATATGGTGAAGCTCAGGCATCTTCACCTTGGAGGAAATTACTTCTCGGGCAGCATTCCTAGTGAGTATGGGAAGCTGAAAAATGTTGAATATCTTGCATTGAATGCAAACAAATTGAGTGGAAGGATACCCAAACATCTTGGAAATCTGAGGAACTTGAAATTTCTTTCCTTGGGATACTGCAATTCATTCCAGCGTGGGATACCTTCCGAATTAGTAAATCTGAGCAAGCTTGTACTTCTAATTGTAGTCTTACTGGGGCAATTCCTTCTGAGCTCGGTCATCTGAAAAACCTGGGTGAATTATTTTTGTATGTCAATGGCCTCAATGGCAGTATTCCTCCTCAATTAAGCCATCTTGTGAGCTTAAAAGAACTTGATCTATCCGATAACGATCTCTCTGGTGAAATACCCATCGAGCTCTCGGAGCTAAAATAACTGAGACTGCTGAATCTTTTCAAAAATAGACCGCTGAGTCTTTAGCAGAACAATTTCCAAGGCCTCGTGCCTCAGCAACTGGGCATAAGTGGAATGCTACAAGAAGTGAATGTTTCGCTCAACAAACTGACTGGTTCCATCCCTCTGAATCTCTGCAAGGTTGGAAGGCTGAAAACACTGATTATATTCAATAATTTATTCGTCGGCCCGATTCCTGAGTCTTTGGGCACATGCAATTCTCTGGTTAAAGCCAGCATGGGGCAAAATTATTTGAATGGTTCGATACCTGTGGGCTTGCTATACTTACCAAAGATGACTATGATCCAATTGCACGACAATTATCTCAGTGGGAGCATCCCTTAGAAAATTAATAGTGTACCCTCCGTGCTAGAGCTGGTGAACGTTTCTAATAACAATATGAGTGGCCCTCTTCCTTCATCCATAGGTAAATTATCTGCTTTGCGGAAACTTCCGATCAATGAAAATCAATTAACAGGTAATGTTCTGCCAGAGATTGGCCAACTAAGGATTTCTAAGATAGATTTCAGTAAAAACAGATTTTCTGCTATGATTCCTAGGGAAATTAACACGTGTAATGTTCTGACAGACATTGATCTTAGCCAGAACGATTTCGTCGGTCCCATCCCAGTGGAAATCACCAGGATGCCCAATCTAAACTCTCCTAATTTATCCAGAAATCACTTGAACGAAAGCATCCCTAGAGGATTTGAGAACATGACTCACTTGAGCTCTGCGGATTTCTCTTATAGTAACTTTTCGGGCCTTGTTCCAGAGGGTCTGTTTTAGTATTTGATGCAACATATTTTGCAGGGAATCCAAGCTTATGTGGAGCACACTTAGGACCTTGCAGTTCTAATCTTGTCAATGGATCGCCCGTCCGAGCACACATCAAGCTTGGACTTCTCGTAGGACTGTTAGCACTTGGACTTCTGTTCTGCTTGCTGGCGTTGGCAATTGGGGCAGTCATAATTAAGGCGAGATCCGTCAAAAAAGAAGGCTACGCCAGGTCCTGGAAGATGATGGCCTTCCAAAAACTTAACTTTGAAAGCGATGACATCCTGGAATGCATAAAATAAGAGAATGTCATCAGCAAAGGAGCGGGAGTAGTGTACAGAGGCATCATGCCCAATGGCGAACAAGTCGCAGTGACGAAACTTATGGGGATGGGCAAAGGCTCTTCAAATGATCATGGTTTCTCTGCAGAGATCAAGACTCTGGGGAAAATACGGCACCAACACATAGTTAAATCGCTGGCGTTTTTCTCCAACCATGACACTAATCTTCTGGTGTATGAGTACATGACTAATCGAAGCCTGGGAGAGTTGCTTCATGGAAACAATGGCGAGCATCTGCATTGGCATACGAGATACAAAATTGCAGTGGAGGCTGCCAAGGGTTTGTGCTATCTTCACCATGATTGTCGCCCGCTTATTCTCCATCCAGACGTGAAATCCAACAATATTCTTGTGGATTCCAACTTTGAAGCCCATGTTGCAGATTTTGGTCTAGCCAAGTTCTTGCATCATTCTGGCACTTCGGAATGTATGTCTTCCGTTGCAGGCATGTTTGGCTACATAGCACCAGGTAAACTAGAGTTTGATTTTTAGTTTTTGGTTTTGTGTAATCTAGACGTAGAGTGAAAGTATACATCTATAGAGAAGGTGTGCATCTGTTTGATATTCTTATTAAATTTAATCCAGTGAAAACAAAAAGATGAAAACAACAGATTTGGTTTATTAATTATCAATTTTAACCATTTCCTTTGACATTCAAACTTGATATTAATTATTGAAGCAGAGTACGTGTACACTTTGAAAGTGGACGAGAAAAGTGATGTATACAGCTTCGGAGTGGTTCTGCTTGAACTTGTAATGGACAAAAAGTCAGTGGGCGATTGTGAATTTGAAGAGGGCATGAACCTCGCAGGGTGGGTGAAAAAGATAACGAAATCCGCAAAAGAAGAAGTTTGGAAGATTATAGATCCGAGGCTGAGCAATGTTCCTATGGAGGAAGCCATGCATGTATTCTTCGTGGCCTTGCTCTGTATAAAAAAACAAAGTGTCCGCAGACCCACCATGCGGGAGGTAGTCCATCTGCTAACTTGCTTTCCAAACTTTGGCATTTCACAATAAGTTTATAAGAAGAATGGTAATGGAATGTTTTCTTTGATTTAATTGAATAACAAGAAAAGTTTTTTTTATTTAATTAATTGAATAGAAGTTTATAAAAAGAATGATAGTGAAAATTTTTATTTAATTAAATAATAAGATAAGTGTTTTTTTATTCAATTAGCAAGATAATTACTTTTTCTAAGAAAAATAAGTTCAGAATCCATGCGATATCTTTGCTCAAATAATATGCTGAATTGATATTGTTTTTGAAATGTGTGCAAAGTTATTTATTGATGTGAAAAATGTTAATAATGAGTTTGCTACATACTTATATTTAAAATCCATCCTAAATATTTGAATAGCAAAAGAACTGCCTTTTTATAAAGAAAAAAATCCAAAATAGATGCAATGTCTTTGCTCAAATAGTACGCTGAAAGATTTATATTCGTGAAAGCTTTTTTAGTAAATGATTAATAAATATTTGTATTATTTAAAATAATATGATGTATCAAACCGTGGAAAATCTGGGTATACCCTCTGAAAATCTTCTATTTTTCATTGTAAAAATCTGGTGGTGTAATGTAAAGATCTAAGTATTTAAATAAATATTTGTATGATTGAAACTAATGAGATGCAGTTACAATGGAAGGAAGGAAGAGTAACTATATCCTTTACTTTAACAAAGTTCAAATTTGGTAATCTTTTACTTTATTTTATTTTTATGGGTAGTAATAGAGTAAAAGAGATAAATATAGGGTTTTTCTCCCCTAGGAAGTTTTGTACTTTATGGATTTGTTTTTTTATATAAATTATAATTTTTTAAAGAGATATATTGAAGACTATTTTTTAAATGATCAATAATAACATGTATATTAATTGTGTAATTTTACTATGGTAAGTTTATCTTTGTATGTTTTTTATAAGTATTCTATGAATATGTATTTATTTTTTGTCTTCTACTTTGATAACATAAAAAATGGATTTTTTCTTGGAAAAAGTATAATATTTGTTTTCAAAATATATTATACAGATTAAAAATAATAACAATAATGGTGGTTTTCATAAGTTAACAAGTTATCAAAATAATTGATTAAATTTTCTAAGTTTTGTATACTAAAGATGCTCTTTTAGTTATTGTATTATGAAAATGGTAAACACATCATTGTATTATGAAAATGGTAAACACATCATTTTATGTATTAATTTATAGTTTTCATAATTTGACAAGTTATCAAAATAATTGATTAAATTTTCCAAATTTTGTATACTAAAGTTGTTACCCCTCTCTTTTAATTATTGTATTTGTATACCAATGAACTTCTTAACTCTATTCCTCTTGAGTAGAGTCATCTTGTATTGTTAAAAACCATTGGTCTAAATCAAATAACCATATATCTAGTTGCACCAAGAACAATGAGGTGCATTCTACACTACAATACTAAAGAGATTGTATGGTATATCCCCTCCATAATATCAAAGTAATAGTTAGAAATTTGTTTCCAAGTGTTGTGATTGCAAAAAAATCATCCACAAGCAAAGGAAGAATAGTTCACAACTAAGCTCTATGCATAATAAAAATATACCTTGATTTGTGGAATAGATAGATGCCACAACATCTTTTTTGCAACAATGCCATTTTAGAAATTGCATAATACATTAGAATCATAGAGCACAACCAAGAACATTCAAACAATGGAAACTACAACAATCACACATAGATAAAGATAGCTCACAACCATTGTATAATAGAAACAAAAGTTCATTTCATCAATGCTAACACTTTTCTCTCCCAAGAAGATAATTTACAACTAAAAAGAAAAGACGTTTTCTCCTTACACATAAGATTTATTTATAGTTTATCCTATGGCCTTTTCGCTTCCATATCCATTCATCTTCCCAAAGTGACTCTTTTCCTTCCCAAAAACTTTTCAAACTTAACTTATTTTATGACCTCTATCTTATTCTACTTTTTCATTATTTGGTTGCATACTAATATTCAACTCCTTTACATTCTTACCAATAAAATATTTTTTTTTAAATACACTTATCCATTACGGGGAAGAAATCATATTCCACCATGGTTTTACATTCTTATCGATAAAATATTTTTTTTAAATACACTTATCCATTCCGGGGAAGAAATCATATTCCACCATGGTTTTAATATTGATGGATTTTATAACTAAAATGATTCTTCTTCTACTCATTTAAGCAATCACATCTTCAAGGAAAGGTTGATCTTTTGTCGACTCAATCACATAAAATTGAATTGCCTCTGCACTTATATTATCTATGCATGTTTTTCCCACAAAATTCTCAACAAATGTGGTAGATATTGAATTTTGGAGTTCACCAATGGATGTGTTGTCTATAGTAAACCTTGATAAATATAAAAGAGAATAAACCCTTAAAATAAAAAAGTAAAAAACTTTTTCTTTAGAAAATGTCAAATATTCATACCATAAAAAACACAATAATATAGAGAAAAAACCATTAAGGTAGGGAAACACCATCAAATACTCTTTATGGAGATAATCATTTGATCCATGTGGATATTGTTGGTCACCGATCTATTCCAAATTCCAACTGGCTTGCCTTGACAGTTTTTAGTTTAACATGTTTCTCTATAATGGAGACATTTCTTTGTAATTGTGGGTTCTGCACTTTCAAGACTGTATGAAGCCCTAAAATAATCCAAGTAGATATTGGTAACCACCCACCTATTTCAACTGACTTATTTTGAAAGTTTTCTTATCAATACATCTTTATGTACTTCTAACGTTCCCATCCATAGTAAGAGATCGTTGATTTCCAAACTAAGTCTCCCCTTACACCCATTAAGGAGCGTCGATCATAAAAAATCAAAGTTTGCATGCATCGTATAAACTGAAGTTTTTTTAAGGGTTTTTTAGTCTCATGCAAAAAGGTATATTAATTTAATATGGTAAAAAGGTGAGGTGGATTATTTTAATCACATGGTATAATCACCTTTTTTTTAATGAGCATGAGTGGAGGATCGTTTTCATGGTAAGAGGTGGACCTTTTAAAGGGGTATATGGTATTCGAATGGTATGAAAAGAATTAAAGATTAAAGGGTTTTTTTGTCTTTTCATATCACATGTAACATATCACATGTAACATGGTTGTGAGGTGGAGGACATATTCGAGCCATTCTTAAAGGAGTGAGTGGATATTTTTAAAAGGGATGCCATATACAATTTTTTTATGGGGATGATATGAATATTATATTATTTTAAGAGTTAAACTTGTGTGGTTTTGGTTAAAAGGTTTTAACTATTAGTTTAACTTTGAGTTATAAGGTTATTTTTTGTCATATAAAAAGCTTGGTTTTATAAGTAGTGGTTTCTGGAGTTTTTTTGCTAATGGCAACAGTGTACAGTTCCAAGTTTGAGGTGGAGAAATTCAGCGTTAAGAATAGCTTTGCGCTAAGGAAGTTTAATATGCGAGATTTGCTTGTGCAACAAAGATTGCAAAAGGAGTTGGCTAGAAAGATAGAGAAACCGACAAGCATGATAGACAAGGACTGAGAGGATCTGGATGCAAGAGCCCTCAGTACTATTTGTTTGTGTCTAGCAGATGAGGTATTGTTTAACATCGTTGAAGAGGAGACAACAACAAGTTTTTGGACCAAACTGGAGAGTCTGTAAATGACAAAGAACTTGTCAAACATAATCTTCTTGAAGAGGCAGTTGTACAACTTGCGGATGAAAGAAGGTACGGAAATTGTTGATCACTTGAATGTTTTCAATACTCTTATTTGTCAATTAACTGTTATGGAAGTAAAGTTCAAAGATGAAGACAAGGCGGTTATGCTACTATGTTCGTTGCCCGAGTCTTGGGATCATTTGGTCACAACTCTGTGGTTTAACACAATGAATGCCATTGACTATGACACTGTTGTGAGAGCTTTTTTGTCTGAGAAGATGAGGAAAACATCTGGTAAATAAACCTCAACAGAAGAAGCAATGGTAGTCAGAGGTCGATCTACAGAAGGAGGGAAAGATCAGAAAGGTACAACCTGGTCTAAGTCAAAAGACAGTAAGGGTAAGGCAAAATGTTGTTTTTGTGGCAAATCTGAGCATCTCAAGAAGGATTGTTGGAAAAGGAAACAAGCATCCAATGAGGACTCCACAATAGAAGCAAATCCATTTATATGTATGGTTGATGAAGTATTGTCTGTCTGTTGTGTATCTCCACCTGTGTTCGCATAGAAGGTGCGAGGAGGTGATGGTTGAGTCACCGTGAAATAGAAAAAAAAAATGTATTTACTTTGGAGTTGTAGAAATTATTGATTGCATGTAAATGGGCATATGTTTGTAAGACCTGGGTAGGCATGCATACCCCTGGGCATATGTCTATGAAAAATCTAGACATAGATTTAAGTAGATTGAATATGTGGGGGGAGGCATGTATGTTGAGTTAGTCTTATCTTGGTGAAAGAGTTAATGAGTTAAATCTGTTTTTAGGTCAAATAAGGTAGTTTTTTGGGTATATCGTGGTATTGTGTCCATGGAATCGCATGTAATGAAGCCTATAAAATGTTTGGTGAACTCCAATGTAAATGGGTCTGGAGGTAAGCGGTGAAGGCTTACTTGTTCGGTTTGGCCGGATTTGGTTAAAGTTGTTCGAATGCAAAATTCGAGGTGGAGCAGTGTTTGATGAATATCCTTTTATAAGTGGATGTATATGGAACAACCTGAATGGTTAGCTCAGAATTGCAACAAGAGATTTGTTTGCAAACTCAAAAATCATTGTATGGCCTGAAGCATGCTAGGCAAATGGTACAAGATGTTTGATTCCTTCATGGTGAGACAAATTTTACAAGAAGTGAGTATAACCTTTGTGTTTATGGTATATTCATTATTTTGCTATTATATGTTATGTTTGTTGCAAGCACATGCATGGTTGAGATCAACAGGTTGGCTCAGTTGGTTATGACGTTTGTTATGAAGGATCTGGGAGTAGAAAAATAAATCTTGGGCATGGAAATACACAAAGACATGAAATATGGTAAGATTGGTTATCACAATAGAAGTATGTGGTGAAGATACTCAGGAAATTCAGTATGAATAATGTGAAACTGGTAAAATCCCTTTGGATTTCCATTGTAAATTCTCTCCAGGTTTATGTCCTAATTGATGAAGAAGAAAAGGGTTATACGTCTTGAGTATTATATGCTAGTAGGAAGTTTGATGTTTGCGATGGAGAAATAGTCAGCATTTCACATGGAGTTGGTGTTTTAAATCGACACATGACAAAACCAGGTCAGGAGCATGGAAATGGGTGCTTCAAACACAAAAGCACGAGTATCACCTACAGTGGTTGAAGTGATTTGATATGTGGTTATGATTCATGAGATTTGGACAAGTGCATTGGTCTATTAGACAGGTTACTAATGGAGACATAATGGTCCACGGTGGAGTGAATCATGCAGACATGTTAACGTAACGGTATTGTTAGAGAAGTTGTGGAGCTGTGATGGTGTTTGGCTTCTCTTGCAGGAAAGGTGATGGATGAATTAATTAATGGCATGATATATCAGGTAAATTGTTGTGAAGGTGGAGATTGTTGGAAACATGCCAACTAATTTTCTCATGCAGTCGCATGCAGATGTAGATGCACATGCACACATGCATGCATGCCAACTACTTATGAACTGTTCGTGTAACTATGCGATCGATTCATGATCAGTCTATGTAACTGAGTGATAGATGTTATATATACGAGCATACCCATAGATATAGATACACAATGCGAGCTAGAGAGCAAGGAGTCTGTGAGGAGAGGATGATTGTATGCCTATGAAGGCTATTGTAGTTATCCCTTGAATAATAGAAGACCGATAATCATTGTCCGTGGTTTTTACCCGAGTTGGGTTTCCACATAAATCACTGTGTCAAGAGTGTGTTTGTTTATCTTAGTTTCCTGCTTGTTTAATCTAGCTCATGCATGCTCTAGTTTTGTGCTTTGTTTTACTTAGGCTGCCCAACATGCACTTGATGTTTTTTTAAGGGCATACAACTGCACAAATTTGTTTTCAAATTGAAATAGATAAAGTTCATCCATATTTGATATAAAATTACAATTGCACTTATATTTTTTTAAATGAACATTGCCATATTTTTGTTGTTTAAATGAAAATTATGATTATAAAAAGGTTTTCAAAATTATGATTATATAAAAGCATATTATATCACTCAACTTAATTTATTTTTTCTCTTTTTTAATTCCAAAATATCTCAATCAACATAATATTTAAATGATAAACAAAATAACTATAAAAAATCATGTGAAGGGTAGTTTTGAAAATAAATCAGTAATTAAAAAAATTACTGTACATGTAGGAGTCGAATTCATTTTATACGGCCTGTACATTCTTTGGCTTTAAAGAAACAAAACATAAGTAAAAAATTCTTAAATAATAATGAAACCCTCGACTTGCTGTGGCGAAAAATTAGATGCTTAATGGAGGGAAGATTAAGTGCTTCGGTGGTTTATTAGTTCAGAGTCCAGACGAAAAGCACTGAAGTAAATATGAATCCGCCGACCATGTACTCTTTCTCTTTTTGCTAAGAACTCCATTGTCTTTTGCGTGTATCAGATGAAAGGCACCCACATTTACTTGAGTCCGCAGACCATGCACTCTTCATAAGAAATGTTTAAAAGCTGACAAGTATTGTTGTTATCTGTAACTGTTTATATTAAGTGGTCTGCTTGTCTAAATATGAGCGTCTCTTGTTTCGTAAATTAGTGTATTATATGGAATATTTTCCATATTAATTGATGGAATTTGACAGGTAAATTGATTGGCACTTTGCTGGCCAAATAAGTTAAAAAAATTTGGAAGTAGTTAATATTCTTCTTTAAATAAGTCAAAATGAACATAGGAGTTGTATAAACCATCAAATTTAAAGAATTGATTGGATTTGAAATGATTTGAAATTCCAATCCTAATTGAAAGATAAAACAATCTCTTTTTTTTAATTAAGATATTTATATAGATAATGGAACTATAAACAATTTGTTTAGTGACTAACATATTTAATGGTATTTATATGATTGGTATCCTTTTTTTTTTTAATTAAGATATTTATATAAATCATGGAATTATAAATAATTTATTTAGTTACTAAGATATTTAATATTATTTATATGATTAGTATATTTTTATTAATGAAAAACACAATTGATTAATTATCCAAATAAGTGTGTTAGTAAGTTTGTAAATTAGGTCAAATTAACAAGTTATGCTATACTTGCACAATTGGATACCTAATACAATGAACTAAATTTCCTTTAATTTGTAATTTGTGTTTTGATTGAAAATAATTGTAACATTTTATCATGAATAAAGTTTTCTCTGAGTTGTGTTTTGGTTAATTATTTTAAAAATGTTTTCAATTTGATTTATAGGTTATTAGTAAAAGTATTGATGATAATGTGACTATCCATTGTATTAATAGATGTTATTAATGAAGATGTTATCATTAATTGAAGTCAATATTGATTTAGTAAATTTTAATAAAGAAAAAGATAATTATTATGTTAGATTATGTTATTTTTAAGTTTAAATGATTCTCAATTAAAATTATAAAATTTAATTTTTGATTTTAATGAGTTGATATATTGTAAATATGAATTCTATTATAAATGTTTTGAAAACTAAATTTAATATTTAAACTCTACAATTTAAAATAAAAGCATCTTCTAACTTATTAAAATTACAAATTAAAAAAAAAAAAATTATAAAATGTTTTAAATTTTAGCCCACTTAAAACTTTTATAAAATGTTTTAAATTTTACCCACTTAAAACTGGTTTAAAATGTATTAGAAATTCATATAAATTTATTCTTATTTTTAAAAAACTTAATAAAAACTCATAAGTTTATTCTTATTCTTAGAATAATTATTTTAATAATTATTTTTATAAGTAATAAATTAATAATAAAAACATTCATTATTTAAAGAGAATTATAATAGACCCACTTTTTAAAAAAAAACTTAGGAATAGTAAACAAAAAAATTGCATACTCTAAAATTTAAAACGTGTGGATAACAAGAACAACTTGGAAATTCTGCCTCCAAAACGTCCTCGCCATTGCTATCTTATCAGCGTCCCTAAATTCTAAAAATCTCCTTTAAAAAAAAAGGAAATGACAAAGTCTATCCTTACGCGTTTTCCGCAATCATAAAAATATTAGAAAGGAAAATTGCAAAGTCTTTAACATTTTAACTTAGAAATTGTACTGATGATTTGATTTTCCTTTCATTCTTTCGGCGCTCATGACAATGTACAATCTTGGAAACTATATCCCGACCAACCAAAGTATTGCAATCATTGTATCACTATGTAATGTTTCCTTTAATTTGATGAAACCAAAATTGTTTTAGACAATCTTCACATTGGAACCAATTTTTAGTACCAATTTGCGTTTAACACACGGCATTTGAGAATCTTTGAAGTGGCATAGAGAGGCTTTAGCCAAATATTTTAGTAATTTATTTTTAAATAATAATCAAACCCCTTATCAACAAGCTGTGACTTGTGACGAGAAATTAAATACCTACAAGCTGTGACGAGAAAATAAATGCTTAATAATTGTTGTTGTAGGAAATGGTTTTTTTTTGGGAATTTAGCGATATAAATTTGTTTGAAATTATTATTTTTATTGTTTAAAATTCATTTTTGAATGAATAAATGGACTTAGCAAGCTGAAAAACGTCTAAAGCACTCAAATTATACAGAAATAATTACTCAAATCGATCTAACAATTTCTTACCAAATTTAAAACAAATATCCTCATAAAAATCATTTCGTGGAAAGTTTACGCAACCCACACTTATTTGAATCCGCCGACTATGTACATTTATTCGAAAGACGACTAAGATTTTCAATGCCCCTTCCGTGAATCAAGCGTTGTTCTTTGTAACTGTTTATATTGAGTGGTATGCTTGCATATTAAATACAACAGGTTTACGCAATGATACAAGTGGTATGCTTCCATTGGTCGTTACATTTCATTTTCTTTAAAACATTGAAAACTTAGATTAAGCACCTCAGCTGATAAAGTAAATATTTGGACCACATTTGTTCGAATCCACTGTAAAAGCGGAGCATAAAGTAAATATTTGGCCCACATTATTCGAATCCACTGTAAAAGCATATTGGAATTCAGCGTAATAATAATAGAAGTTTGAACCATCTTCAGATACAGAGCTTCCACAAAGTCCTCAACACTCCATCTTATCAGCGGATCCACAAGTAAAGTGGTTAAAAATATTAGAAAGGAGAGTTGCAGTCTTTCCGCGTTATGAAGCCGTTACGAAACTATATTCCAAACAGAAAAACCGTGCAAAGATTCTATGATGATTATGTAACTTGGACTTTGACCTATAAAAGACCATGGTCAAGGGACAACATTTCTTATTTCTGTGTCATTGTCCTTTAATTTGATAGGCTGTATCTCTCCACCATGAATATTTCAGGCCCATTCCCCAGTCATGTCACAAATCTGTGAGCCCTCCGTCCGCTCAACGTCTCCAATAACTTCCTCACAATGGGAAGCCTCCCCTCCAACATATCAAATTTGAGAAACCTAGAGATCTTCGATGTCTATAACAACAATTTGTCAGGGGCATTGCCATTAGATTTGAGCTGTATGGTGAAGCTCAGGCATCTTCACCTTGAAGAAAATTACTTCTCGGGCAGCATTCCTAGTGAGTATGGGAAGCTGAAAATTGTTGAATATCTTGCATTGAATGGAAATGATTTGACTGGAAGGATACCCAAAGAGCTTGGAAATCTGAGGAACTTGAAATTTCTTTGCTTGGGATACTACAATTCATTCCAGCGTGGGATACCTCCCGAGTTAGGAAATTTGAGTAAGCTTGTAATTCTCGATATGGCTAATTGTAGTCTTACTGGGGCAATTCCTTCTGAGCTTGGTGGTCTGAAAAACCTGGGTGGATTATTTTTGCAAGTCAATGGCCTCAATGGTAGTATTCCTCCTCAACTGGGCCATCTTGTGAGCTTAAAAGAACCTAATCTATCCGATAACGATCTCTCTGGTGAAATACCCATCGAGCTCTCGGAGCTAAAAGAACTGAGACTGCTGAATCTTTTCAAAAATAGACTACATGGCGGCATTCCACCCTTCATTGGGGACTGGCCAAATTTAGAGGTTCTGGGTCTTTGGCAGAACAATTTCACAGGTCTCATGCCTCAGCAACTGGGCGTAAGTGGAAAGCTACAGAAAGTGGATGTTTCGCTCAACAAACTGACCGGTTCCATCACGACAAATCTCTGAAAGGGTGGAAGGCTGCAAACATTGATTATATTCAATAATTCGTTCGTCGGCCCGATTCCTGAGTCTCTGGGCACATGCAATTCTCTGGTTGAAGTCCGCATGGGGAAAAATCATTTGAATGGTTCCATACCTGCGGGGTTGCCTTACTTACCTAGGCTGACTATGATCGAATTGTACAGCAATTATCTCAGTGGGAGGATACCGCAGAAAATAAATAATGTATCCTCCATGCTAGAGCTGAAGAACGTTTCTAATAACAGTCTGAGTGGCCCTCTTCCTTCATCCATAGGTAAATTATCTGCTTTGCAGAAACTTCTGGTCAATGAAAATCAATTGACAGGTAATGTTCCGCCAGAGATTGGTCGACTGAGAAATAGTTATAGGATCGATTTCAGTAAAAACAGGTTTTCTGGTATGGTTCCTATGGAAATTAACAAGTGTAGCGTTCTGATAAACATCGATCTCAGCCAGAACGAGTTCAGTGGTCCCATCCCAACGGAAATCACCAGGATGCCCAATCTAAACCATCTGAATGTATCCAGAAATCACTTGAACGAGAGCATCCCTACAGAATTTGAGAACATGCCTAACTTGAGCGATGCGGATTTCTCTTACAATAACTTTTCGGGCCTTGTTCCAGAGGATATGTTTTTAGTATTTGATGCAAGCTATTTTTCGGTGAATCCGTGGTTATGTGGAGCACATTTGAGACCTTGCAGTTCTCCTGTCAATGGATTGGCCGTCCGAGCACATATCAAGCTTGGACTTCTCTTAGGACTGTTAGCACTCGGACTTTTCTTCTGCTTGCTGGCATTGGGAATTGGGGCAGTCATAGTTAAGGCGAGATCTGTAAAAGAAGAAGACAAGGCCAGGTCCTGGAAGATGACGGCCTTCCAGAAACTGAACTTTGGGAGCCATGACATCCTGAAATGCATAAAAGAAGAGAACGTCATCGACAAAGGAGGTGTGTACATAGGCATCATGCCCAATGGTGAACAGGTCGCAATAAA
>ML852440.1:4033-16822 GCA_009831015.1 Picea engelmannii | reverse complement strand
AGGGCATAATTATTGAGGGCTTCAGCATTCTAGCAGGACATGGCACTTTCCAGCTTGGAGGTTTAGCATTAGTACGGCTCAGATCTGCTTGATTCATTCTTCATTGTATATCCAGCCTTTGGAGGTTTATTTTGTATTGTTGGGAGCATTTTGTAGCAGCTCATATCTATTGCTTGTACGACCATCTGAGGTTTATGCTAGATCGGCCATCTATTGTATTGATCTTACATTGCTCATAATAAAAAGGCCAGATCTTTGCTTGTGCTTCTACATATTGAATATATTGTGATCTCCATGTGTTGATGAATCTTGTATACACTTAATAACTCAATAAATTAGTAGTAGTTAGTGATTCCAAGAAAGAATTTGGCTTGGGATCATTACACTTTGGTAGCTTTAACACTAAGGGATCTGTCTCCACATGTCTTCTTGCTTTGGATGGCTCGGATCATTTCGGGAGTTCGGGCTTCGGATCTTCTGGAACTTGGTGTGCTTCTCATTTCAAAACTCCCGAAGAAAAATTCCCGAAGTGATGGATTTGATGACGCGTGGCTTCTTGATTCGGATGGTTGAGATCCATTTCGGGAACTTTAGCATTTCGGGGCTTCCAAAGATGTTACTGCTAAGATCGACGACTCTTGTTGATTTGAGATCAACGGTCCATAACTACTTCGGGAGTCTGGGCCTTGGCTCTTCAGGAGTTTCATGCAATTCTCTCTTCAAAACTCCCGAAGCTCACTTCCCCAAACATTTGGATCGGATGCCACTTGTCCCCCTCAAGATCAATGGCTCATGCTCGCTCTAGGCCTTGGGACTTTGGACCTTTTTCCCTGGTGCTATATTTCATACGTTTTTGATATTACGAAATCCCGTGAGCCACTGATCTGAACTTCTCCTAGAATCTCTGCCCCTGAAAGATTAAAATTGCCTGCTACTTTTAAGCCCTAAATGGGTTTCTTTGAATGTTGCACTTTGTGTCCATGGTTGTGGCCTGTGTGAACAAGGATTTGGATGACTGGTTGTGGGATAGGAAAGCAAGGAGACCATTGACTGGAAAAAGGAGCTGAGTGTTCATCTTTGGAGAAAATAGAGGGGCTTGGGGCTGCAATTTCTTTCGGTTAAAATATTGAGGGAGACCAGAGCACAGAAACAAACAAGGGCACACATAAGACAACTTTACACGCCGAAAGGGGACAAACTTAAGACTTGTTGATTCGAAAAGGATAGATACAGGGAAAAATTACAGACTCTTGTATATCGACACACACCTATGGCCCTTGACAACCTTATGTGATAACATTTGTCTCCACAAGGGATGGCATGCTCCCTGCGAGCTGCCAAGAATGCATAGCTCCAATGCCCTAGCTGTTGGGCTATGGAGTCTAGATCAAAACTTTCACTAAATAAAACGGGGAGATACGTACACTACACTACTAAAAATGAAAATAAACACATGGGCTCCAGAAGGAGCTTATTTATGTACACTCCTAGACTAGCTGATTTTTACAAAGTGCTAGGTGAAAGTGGACTTCCACCAGAGCTAGTCAAGTAACCTCTTAACTGAAAACTTATTTACTTTGTCACTAATCAATAAAATATAATGAAACTGTGACAACAAATCGATTACATTTTTCAGTCCTCCTCCTAGTGTTGAAGGCAAGATAAAGTTTGTAGGATTCAATACTTGGAAAAAATGCCACTTGATGTACTGCCCTACAGGGTCATAAAATAGGTGACAAAACCTACTAGGTTGGTAACAGAAAACATGCTCTTTCTTACGACTGCTCACCTCCAGCTGAATGTCTGTGGCAGGCATAGGTGAGTGAAAGGTTGATGCAGGTTGCTGATCCATTTTTCTTTGCCTTCTCCGATAACATCTGCTAGATGAGGAAAAGGGATCTCTTCGTGTATATCAATGACTGGATGTTTCTCTTTAACATGTTGTTGAATTTCATCTGCGAACCCAGGATGGTTGATTTCCACATCAGAATCTGATTCATAGTCGTCATACACAGACTGGCTTCTTCCCAAGTCAACAAAATGTGATGTAGGGATATGCTCTTCTTCATCTGAATACTCATCAAATATAGGTGAGTGCACAAATCTTTTATTTTGCATAGGAAAATGAGAAACCTCTAGATTCTTCTCTTCCATCCCAGGTGAAAATACATCATGGGGATCCTCTTGAAGGAAAACAGAAGAATCCTCCTCCACAACCATCTCTTCTTTTAAATATGAGACATCAGGTGTACCAGGGGTAGAATATAATGCATCTATGGCTATGCAATCATCAACGCTATCATCAATCATATCTGGAAGGCCTTCTTCTTGGGAAATAGAAAGAGAAAATACTTCATCCACAACTGCAAAATACTCGCTTTTGTCCTTAATTTCTCTTTTAATCAGATCTTTACCATACTCATCACACAAGAAAGACTCTATCATCTGTTGGATGTAGAATGCAAAATTCTTACAATAGTCACCCAAAATAAGATGAGACATGTAACTCTTCTCATAATATGCATTGAAAGCATCGTGAAAATCCTTCAAAGAATGGATACTAGCAACAAGGAGATATTTACACCTTTCGCGATAATCTCCCTCCAAAGAAAATTTGAACATATTACTCAAGACATCCTCATGAACAAAGTCATGCTCAAGCATGCATCTATGAAAAATGAATAAGTGCTTATTGGGATCATCATGCTCGCTTCCTATGAATCTCGGAAGATAATCATCCCATTCATTTATATCTGGCATTGGATGTGGATAACCAGCTATGGATGAGAAATTGAAAGGGTCAAATATCATAGCCAAGATAGCTGAGAGTTGTGGCTCCCCCTTTTCTCCTTCATGGTTCTCCCTAGGTTCAGATTCACAATCACCAAAAATAGGAACCATGGAGAAACTATGATCTTTGTCATCTTCGCTGGGATATCCATCAACAATCATTTGTTCTTGGTCAGTATCCAACATCACTTCTTCATCATAAGCAGGGATGCCAAGAACCTCTGTTTCCAGTACCAGAATATCCTTTGTATTTTCTTCGTAAGAGCGGCGAGAAAAATCTTCCTTCAATTCCTCTATACTTGCAAAAAGTGATTGTATCAGCTCCATCAACTCCTCCAGTGGATGTCCCTCATCCTCACAGCTTTCGCAAGAATGAACTATGTCCTGAACACCATCTTTATACTCCTCACAATAGTTATGACAGATGAATTCAGAGGAATAATACTTTTGACAATGCTTATTGAAAGCTACATGAAACTGCTCCAGGGAGGAGATGCTAGTAGGGGGCAAGGAGTGATACCACTTACGAGCATCTTCCGCTAATGATAACATGAACATATTCAATAATACATCCTCATGATGTATCTCCCACTGATGCATGAGTTCATGAAATTAACGGAGATGATCGGTCGAGTTGTCATCTCTATGTTCTCTAAATATGGGCAAAAAATCACCCCACTCTTCTATAGTAGGAACAACATTTGGGAAACCAAGAAGAACAGAGAAATTAAAAGGATTGAACCTCTGAGCCAAGATGGATTCCATCTGAAAATATGACTTCTTAAAATTGAGGAGTCACCACTGGATTCTTTAAACATGGAGTCACCAGGTGAATGATATGCAGTCTGAAAGTGTCTGGTCTTTTTTCACCATCAAAGACTAGATCTGGTCATTATCGTTCTCCCAGGGAGCTTTTCAATCTGGGACAGCAGCTAAATCCTTCTCGAGAAATATTTCCTTTCTTGATAATCTTCTCTGGGTCAACTTTAGGTGTAGCTAGAGGCAGCTGTAGAGTAGACCTCATGTGTCTACTTTTAGGAGCCACAACTAAAACAATGGAGTCTCCAGGTGCAAGTTGCAATCTTCAATGGTACTGATATTTGATGCACCTTTAAAATCAAAACTTCTTTTCCGTTATATCCCAGGGAAATGTCTTCAATTCGTTCCCTGGAAATGACGCCAAGAATGTTAACACTGAGAGTCACCCTTATATTATGGGAGGATAAGCCTAGTACCCATCATAGTTTTTTGTGGATGTTGGTTTTATACGAGTGGAGGTCAATGGAAAAAACTCAATAAATGAATGATGTTCAACATGAAATTGGACAAGAAATGCACAGGGAAGTGAGGGCCACATTAACTTCAGTCAATGAATTGAATTTAAGTGTGAATAGAGGGAAGACTTAGTGAGAAAGGTGAACAAGACTGCTATGAGCATCAGGATTTCAAGCAGCTGGGAGAAGAAAACATCAGACTCAAGATCACTCTTGATCAGAAGATTCAGACACTGAAATATGTCCAAAAAACACGATCACAACAACACAATGATCAAACCTACATCACAATGCAGCTATGACAACTTGATTGGATCCTCCATGCCCGAGCCATTCAGTGTAAGAGGGAGAAAGATAACAAGGGAGCTGACTAAAACTGGTCATGATATCACTATAATCAAATGTAAATTATAACAACATAACAACCCTCGACTGGATCCTCCATGCACGAGTGTTTTAGCATAGTTTTTACAGAGAAATGAAAAGAAGTTGACTTCTATTAACATGAAAGTCTCAAATTTGATACATAACCAGAGAATGGTTCGGACATCAAAACATTACAAAATAGGGATCTCTTCTCAACCAGTTGACGACCTTAACAAAATATCAAAGATACCTATTTATACTCAGACCAGTCCACCACTACCAGGAGTGTGACCTGGCTACTACATTCAAAGCCTTTCATCTGCACTTTCTTCTATCAGACTGAGTGTGCATCCCTCTGTCAGACGCGAGCTTAGATCAACATGGGCCTGCAGAAAAAATATTCCATAGGGGTACCTCAGGCTAACAACTCTATTTTCCATGGCCGACTCCTCCATACTTCTAATTACTGAGTGAGTCAAGGTTTCAACCAACCGACCTACCTTCCATTAACTTCTTTTCCTCAGGGACTCAATGAAACTTAAACCTTAGGGGGAGGCCACATGTTTCTCTAGGATAGGACACCATATAAACATGTGATTGTGGGGCTTCTCAAAAGTGGTTTGGGTTCAGATCACATTTGAGCCCGTAATCCACCACCTTTCGCCACATAGAAATTTCGCCTTACCATGGTTTCAATTGCGGGACCGCTCAAGAAAATTATCACCTGAGCATGTTGCGTCCCCGCAATGAACTGTGGCCATATATTTGGTCCCGATATGAGATCTGGGTGCACCTTCTAGATTTAGCACCAGTGCCAAGCTTAACCGCCCGCCAACTTTAGAATCCGCCAAATTGTTCCCTGGGGGGGGCATGCTACTTTTTGACATTGAACAATAACACTTCCTAGAGTTTAATCTGACATGGCGGCCTGATGTCACCATGCTGATGTGTCAAGAAAGATAAGGTGGCAAGTGTCACTCAAAAATAGGCTAGAGGCATGTCTAAGAATGCTTGAAAAGAGTTCCATGTGTCAAAACCATAAGGGTGCCACCTATTTTTGCTGACGGCCGCCACGCATTTGTCTTTCTAGGGCTCCGGGGCTAGCTCCTATTTACCTGCTCCTTATTCAATGTGACCTAGGGCCATGACCCTATGCAATTGCGCAATTATGGGCATGGCCAAGGGTGGTTTGAAAGAAAACCACTTTTGTCCCTGCAATTCACCATGAACCGCCATGCGTCCCTTTCCCAAAACAGTGGTTTCGATTGTGGCCCGCCCTCAATATTTTAAAACTTGATCTTCTTCTGACCCCACAATTGAGTGTGATTGTCGACCTCATGATCTTGGATGAGGCTTCATGATCAATGGCTCAAATTTTCCCTTTTCAAATCAATGGATCAGATCTTCCCCTTTCGAATCGATGGCTGAGATCTATTTCGTGATTCGGGCTTCGGACATTTCAAACCTCAGACCCCCTTTTCCTCTAAGAAAATCCCCCGAATCCATGGATCTGATGATGAGTGGCCCTTGTTGATCAACAACAGAGATCCCTTCAGGTCTCCGGACTCCAGAGAAATAAAATCTCAAACCTCGTTTTCCTTCAGTGCTTTTACCCTGAGTTGGTGATCTATTGACACGTGTCCTCTTGAATCGAATAGTCGAGACTGACTTTGAACCTTTATCCAGAATTCATGGATTTATGCCACATGTCCCTTGGATCCTCCTTCAAGTAAATCCTCCACAACAATGGATCAGATGACGCGTAGCTATTGCAGATTGGCGGCTGAAATCCCTTCGGGACTTTGGCCATCAAAAAAGTCAAATTTCAACCTTGTCTACGTCCAAAAAAAACCTTTGAAGCCAAAGATCTGGTGACGCATGGATTCTTGTAGACACACAGCTGAGATCCATTTGAGACTTCGAGAATTCGGGCCTTCGACAACTTTAACACTTCGGGACTTCGACATCTTTAACACTCTGGGACTTCGACATCTTTAACACTGAGGGATCCACCTCCATGTGTCTTCTTGCTTTGGATGGCTTGGATCATTTCGGGAGTTCGGGCTTCGGATATTTGGGAACTTGGCATGTTTCTCATTTCAAAACTCCTAAAGTGACAGATCTCATGATGCGTGTCTTCTTGATTCGGACGATCGAGATCCATTTCGGGACCTTTAGCATTTCAGGGCTTTCAAAGATGCTACTGCCAAGATTGGTGGCTGTTGTCGATTTGAGATCAACGGTCCATAACTACTTTGGGAGTCTGGGCCTCGGCTCTTCAGGAGTTTCACGCACTTCTCACTTCGAAACTCCCGAAGCTCACTTCCCCAAACACTTGGATCAAATGCCACCTGTCCCCCTCGAGATCAACGACTCATGCTCTCTTAGGGCCTTGGGACTTCGGACCTTTTTCCCTGGTGCTATACTTCAGGCGATCTTGACATTCCAAAAGCCCATGAGCCACTAATTTGAACTTCTCCTGGAATCTCCACTGCTAAAAGATTAAAATTGCCTGTTGCTTTTAAGCCTGAAATAGGCTTCTTTGAATGTTGCACTTTGTGTCCATGGTTGTGGCCTGTGTGAAAAAGGATTTGGATGAATGGATGTGGGCTGGGAAAACAGGGAGACCAGTGACTAGAAAAAGGAGACTAGTGTTCATCCTTGGAGAAAAAAAGAGGGGCTTGGGGCCATGATTTATTTTGGTTAAGATATTGAGGGAGACCAGGGAACATAAACGAACAAGGGCACACAAAAGATGACTTTACATGCCAAAAGGGGAGAAAATTAAGACTTTTTGATTTGAAAAGGATAGAGACAGGACAAAATTACAAGCTCAGGTATATCGACACACACCTATGGCCCTTGACAACCTTATGTGATAACAGGTTGTGTTTTCATCTAGATACCAGTGGTCTATTTTTGAGATCATTTTCTTGGCCGCTACAAACATCCTTGGGTATTCCTTTTTAAATATAATAAAATAAATCTGGGCGATGAATTCATCGCAAATAAGGGCATAAGACTTCTTGTACCTATTTTCCCATAGGATGTTGAAGTAGACATGTACAAGAAATTCTGTGACATGCCAACTCAAATTCATACTGACGAAGACATTCCTCAAGCAGATTACATCTAGGAGATATGAGGCCATGTGAAAAGCGGGTGCCTCTCCTTCTTTTGAAGTTTGACCCTACGATACATTGGTACTCAATTGCTTGGAGATGATCGTTTCCCAGTTGAAAATGCTCCCTGAAATAGCCATAGTGTATGCAAGGGGCATCCATGCCTCCGAGAACTTGGCACAATCCTTTTCCCCGTATAACCAGAAAATTAGAACCATTAAGTAGATATATGGCTTCTTTAGATTCGTTGTCCCATACCAGCCGTTGCTCCAGTTTGTGAATTTCTTGTCCTCCTTCCACCATGAGGCATTCAATCGGTTGGTGTTATGGAATTCATAGAACTTTACCACAAAGTTTGTGTTCAACCGCTCCTCTCGGTCCCTAAGCTTGTAATATTTCTGGACCTCTGTCAGGAGAAAAAATATGACACATCCACCATTTTCATCATTAATGAGGCACTTCTGCATGTATGTATGATCAATTAGCCAAATCAGAGTCTCAATGCAAGGTAAGACTGGAGTTCGACAGACTACCATGTGCAAGCATGACCACCAAATGTTCGGAAAAACCTAGTCGTCGAGAACCCTTACGTCTGGGTCATTGTGTGGGATAAACTTAAGGTAATCTTCCCAGTTGATTCTGTTGAATATATCTCCCTACTATGGGAGAATTATTTTAGATCCATTGGTTGCTTCTGTATCATCAAAAGCGAGGGTTGAATAAATTCCTTCTTCGTCGAAGTTTTAATGACTAGTTCCTCCTTGGGAGCATATTCCAATTGCCTCGTAATGCCGGGAGAATATCCTTCACCAATCTCTACCTCCTTTAATTTTGTGCCCTTGGTGAGCGTCTTGTCGTTGGATTCCTTGGAGGCATTTTTCCCTGCAAATAGAACATCGTTAGACACTGTGTGTAGTAGATCAAATGTTGATATATAAAAATTATGACCGCCAAACTGATAAAAATTTACACATACCTCTTCTTCGCGCTAGCTTAACCTAGTTTTTAAAAAGTCTGAGAATCAAACACAACTCTTGAGATTCCCTCTTCACTTCTTCGACTACTCTGGAAATGGAAACTTGTGTGCATAATGGAGGTGTTCAAACTTGTTTTAGTGATTTAAACCAAGATGATACTTACCTTGTTGCATCAATTATTTTATTCGGGGTATGAGTGTGGTTCTACAAAATCTGCCTCCAGATCTTCATTATGTTCAAGATTAAATGCAGTCATAGGCTGGCGGTGCAGGCGAGGGCTATAATGTAGTCTATCGATGATTTTAAACTCTCGTTTTTCAATCGGTGCATGGGGTATCAATGTATGTGGAGAAAAACACTAATTGGTCTATTAAATGGTAGGATCCGATCTTATTGTGTGCTGAAAACATCCCATCATTCCACTAAATTAACAGGTGAATCGAGAATCGAGGCTTTTATTTAGACCACATTCGTTGATATCTCTCGGCAAAAACTCCGACGCTGATCCATATTGTCGTACAACGACGATGTGGAAAAACTGACTTACAATTGTCACTAGGACATGGGGAAACCTAAGGTGACTCAGGATGAAACTGGACCGTATGAAATGCTTATGCAACAAAAACATGTGGTGCTTTGAGATTGGCGTCTTCGTTTAACCGTGTTATTCGAAATCAAGGAATTTCATTAGCTAAGTGTTTTAACAATGGGTCCTACCCTGCCGATGTCGAAAAGTACCAAGGATCAGTGATCGACGAAAATTTTAAACAAGTGTTCCCAGATTAACCCCCTCGAATTTTGTTGATGTCGAAAGTGCATCGGGACCGACGATCAACGATGTGTCACTGCATAAATTTTCAATGATCTAACCCTTTGATATTTCATCAAAACTGAACAAATGCATATGTAATCGACTATTGGGGGTTCATCATGGCCCATGTCATTGTTTCGACCTCTCGTATTTCACCAACGCCGATGGGAAATCAGCCAACTCCTGAATCTTCTTTCCGAAAAACTAGCACAAAATTTACTCATCCTTTTACCGATGTCGATGATGGATCGAAGATCAACGATTATTGTTGTTATGTGGTCATTTTCTTGCTCGAATTTTGCCGACGCCGAACATAAGCGCGCTAGTCACAATTTTAGTTGCAGATTCTTAGTTAGAATGCCATGTTCTTTTTTAAACGCATAGGTTTCACATTAACAAGTTCAAACAAATCCGATTTGATCGATGAAGAGACAGGAAAACAAAATTAGCAATCCCTCCATAGTGGAATCAATTCATACAACAACAAAAAAAGAAAACAAGTGGTACTCAAAAGACACAAAATTTCATAAAATATTTTAGGGTGTAATGAGCTCTCAATAGAAGGTAATATGGAAGGTAAGAACCTACAGAACCACTTTTTTTAGTCTTCACGTGACCTTGTCATGTTGGATGAGTGTGTTTCATTTATGGAAGTGTGTTTTTATTCATGGAAAGACTAACTCATGTAAAAAGAAAACTTGTTGAAAGTAGGGTCTCAGTAGCATGAGGAGTTCAAGTACATGATTGTCTTGCTTAAGTTTTTTTTGAGTGGTGTGCTTTTATTTCTATTGATTTCATTTATTTCATGATTTTTAAAGGTGTTGTAATAACCCCCCCTTGAGTACACTAATCCATGTGCAAGATAGGGATTATTAACCAACAAGGAGAATTTAATAATGCTCAAGAGTTGTTGAGTAAAGGAGGATGTTACTTCAAGAACTTTCTTAAATTCTAGTAGTAATTGAAGATAGATTTGCATCTCAGGAAGAACAAAAGTTCATGAGCCACATTCACACCAAAAAGACCTCAAATTTTTCTTTGATAATCATTTCTAATTTGCAGAGAATATCGAAGATCCATGGACAACATTTGATGGAGAGCATGCATTGGAACCAAAAATTGAAGAATTTCTTGCAAGTCTGTGTTTGGATCCTTTGTGAAAGAGCCAAGTCTTCAAAGATCCACAAAGTATGACAAAGGAAGAAATGCAAATAAGTGTTGATAAACAAAAGAAACAAAGGCGTCATGATTACATTGAAATTTGGTTCCATACAATCATCGAGTTGAAGCACCACTTCATTATTCAACAATTCTTGGCACCAACTCAATTAAAGTTGTTGGTTCCTCATATTCTGGTATCCCTCAAAGCATATTTTTTAAACTTGAATATGAGCATATTTGTAATCATGTTATGCACATGGATTCATTGG
The DNA here is from genome assembly GCA_009831015.1 of Picea engelmannii. NCBI lineage: Eukaryota > Viridiplantae > Streptophyta > Pinopsida > Pinales > Pinaceae > Picea > Picea engelmannii. The sequence goes on along the minus strand of ML852440.1, from coordinate 6,052 downwards.
AAATATTCCTATACTTCGAAGATATTTTATTTTTCAAGCAAAGTAGGATAGGGTAGAAAAAAAAAATAGTAAAGATAAAAATGAGTCTAGTTGTGAAAACCAAGTTACTTGCACAACTAGACATGACTTTTGTTTGAAAACTAGGAAACTTGTGGGAAAAAATATCAATAAAGTTATGCATGTTGGTTCAATATTGTATTATGGTTCTTCAAAGTCATTTTTGTTTTTCTCGTGACAGATGATGTGGGATTCCTTAAGGCCCACCTTCTGAAAAATTTCATCCCATCGACTCGAACACATCATCTGGGTTTGAGATTAGAGATGTTTATAATTACCTGGGACTTACATACATCAATGACAAGCCTCCTCATTGTCAATAATCAAAATTCATCAAGGTATCTTGATTGACAGATCTTGCAGGTGACTCGACTCTAACACATCCGTTCGTGCCTGTTAGGATTTACTTGGGTACCTTGAAACTCATTTTCTTCATTGGGTTATATGTGAAGACTATATGGTTTATGGAATCAAAAACAACTTGGAGCAATTGTTTTCTTGTTCTAAAGTTTCCTATAATAGAAGTTCAGCAGTATGTCTATACATTGTTCCAATAAAATATTATCATTCAATATCATCATGGTTTATGTAGCATAGTTCAGTTTGAGTTGTATCCACCACAGGTCCTTTCCATTCTATTTTCCAATAATAAACATATTGAGATCAAGACTCACAATCAACATCAACTTTGGTTATTTTCGTAATTTCAAAGTATTCTCTTGGTTCCAGCACACATTATTTTCAGATTATATTCTCTCTTCATGGTTCCTACATCTTCATCATCAACACCAATCTAAGCTCCATACAAAGAAATGAAGAAGTTGATCAACAGAGAAGAGTTGAATGAAGACCTTATAGCAAGACACCCAAGGAGAAAACATTCATAAGGCAAACTTTCAAAAGGAAAGCATCCAAATTTTCAAACAACCCAATAGCAAGTTTATTCTCATTCTCAAGAAGAGCATGTAGATACTTTAAAGGCATCCAAACCATTCAAATTTCTAGAGGAAAAGAAGCTAAAGACCTGTCAACAAAAAGAAGACAATTATCAGTTCACAAGGAGCAATACAAAGTCTACAATAGAAAGGAATTAAAGGAGCAGCCAATCTTATTTTTCAAGCTCAAGAAACAAATAATTTAGCTAAGGGAAGAGGAGAATTGCAAAAAAAAGTTATCCCATACTATCTTACACCATCTTCTAAGCTTCAGAGTTCAAGGATGGGATAAAATCCAGGTTTGCTATGTTAATTTGTTGATTTTTAAAAATTAAAAATGAAATAAATTTTACTTATGACTTTTTACCTTTCTTTCCATACCTTTTTACCATATCTATTCTATCTCCCTACCATTCCTATCCTACCACTTTCTTATTTTTCTATCCATGTCATCAAATCACCTATATCCTACTCTCCTATTATTTATCCTACCATATTCTATCATCATTTCTTTTAATTTCCATATCCCTACTCCATTCTCTAAAATCATTTTGTAAACTCTATCTCTCATAGAGTCATTTGTTTTTCATCACCCAACTACATATATCATTCCTAAACTGTCATATCACATAAAAAAAATCATCATTACAAAATAAAAAGGATTTTTGTAACATAGAGCCTTCAATTCCCTTATTACAAAATCATATCCTAAAAATAAAATCACTATCTGCTCGAGCATTAATGGAATATAGTAAACAAAATGGAGTGAAGATCGAATGAGAAAAAGGTTCAGAGTACAAAATACAAAGGTTGTTGTAGCCATATAAGTATGGAGATTAGTACATTAAAATTTTAATGATAGAATGAAGTATTTCTCTGTTGATATAATAGGTCACTTGATAAAAAAAAATCAGCCAACACTTGTCCCTATTTTCATATGACTCCTCCAGTATTGGAATCGGAAAAAAGGGGTTTTTATAGAGTTGCGAAGATCAGATATCAGGGTTGCCTTCTCGGATGAATTTTG
>WSFP011376374.1:0-30337 GCA_009831015.1 Picea engelmannii | reverse complement strand
AAGGTGAAAACATTATATCAACATAATGGCTAGAATGGTGGTTGTTATCTCTAAGAAGAGATGTGTATGCTACTCTCATTGGAAAAAGGAATGATAAAAAATGGTTGAAACTACCTTCTACCTTAATGCCAAAACCCTTTAAGTGAAAAAAAATCGTAAGATGTAAGAATTATAACCCTAACATCAAGTTAGGGATAAATGTGAATGGTGAAGTAGACAAAGATGTGTTGCACATAAAAAGGGGAGCCTTGCTAGACCATAACTTTTCACTCTTTTCTAGGTTTTTGGTCTTCTTTAGCTTGTTTGAAAGATATTTTATCCTTAAGTCATAATGTTCATTTTAAGAAAATAGAATTGCAAAAAACACATGGAAAGACCCTAAAAAATGCACTTAAAATTCATAACTTAAAATTGTTAGTGTTGAAACATATAAATTTTTCTAAACTTTAGACTTAAATAAGTTTAATTCTTGTTTAAATAAAGACAAACGTCCACATGGATATCACCATTGAAGAGGACTTTCGTTTAATCCAACGATCCAAAGTTCTTAAAAGTTATGGAGCCGCCCACTAGTTAAAAGGTCAAATCGCTAAAGACAGTATTGAAAATGTCGGGTTTCGGGGTTTCGCAGACCTAACAATCCAACATGTAAAGAATCTTAATATGTCCCGACATGCGAAATCGCGAAACTGCGATAAGTTTTAAGCCATGTTAATTAAATCATTAAAAGTGATTAATACTAATTAATCACATCGCGACTTCACAATCCGGGGATCCTGCCTTGAGCGACCACCAAAAGTCTCGATACCCGAAATCACGAAATCCTTGAAGTTAATCGCGATTAATTAAAAAGTTAAAACATGATTAATGTTAATTAATTAATCGCGACTTTGCGTTTCAGAAATCATAGCTTGAATTAATATGGGATAACCTGAAGACCGAAAACCTAAAATAGATTAAGATTAAACGCGGTTAATTAACAGGATAAACTTTATTTATTAACACATTAAGCGATCTTATCTCTTGTTAAGTTTACGTTGATTTGAAATGTGGGTAAATTCAAGTTTCCTCTATGCTTTTCCCAGATTACGAAATATCGACCATTAATGACATTAATAGATGATTTAGGGAAATGATTTCAAATAAGATCCTTCTTTATCACCCAAATATTTTTACTAAAGGAATTAAACGCGTTGTCAGTGAATATCTACATAGACCGATACGCTTAAGGCAAAGAGGATTTTTTCATTTTTGAATTACATTCTCGTTTTCATAGAGCTGGTTTAGCAAAATAGTCAGTTTTCTGCATTCTCATTTTTTGTAACAGATAATAGAACTTTGAGACTCGATACCATGGCTCCACGGAAAACGCCTAGAGCGACTGGTGAAATTTCGGGCTAGAGCTCATAGGTTTTCTCTGACACCTCACCCAAAATCATAGACACAGTTAAAACCTGGACACATGTATTCAATATCCTACAGTATGAACTGGTAAAATGCCTGGATGATTCAAACGACAACGAAAAGGAACACTTATCTATCAAATACAAGACTATTGCTCAGTCAGAGCTACATAAGGTAGCAACAAGGCCACAACTTTTACCCTACAATGATATGATTGGATGGGAACTGGATCATGTGGATATACCAACCAGAACTATATTCAATTCTCAGAAGGTAGTTGTTGGGTCATTTCGGCCAGAACACATACAGGTGATGTACAAACTGTCTCCAACACCAAACTACATTTACAATGCCAGTTTCTTAGTGGATTTTAGCAAGAAGGAGTGTGATCAATATGGAAAAATCCTTCCTGACTTGATCAAGGACTAGTATTCACACCCTGAAAGGTTCAAAGATGATACTCATGGCATATACTCGATCTCATCATTAGAACTGCAGTTCATGTATATAGCAATGATGATGTGTAGACTATATGGGAAAGAGAACACAACCCATTTCTTTCTACCATGGGTACCCATTATACACACAGTAGCGGAAGGGTATTCCTTCGACTGGGCCAAGATATTGTCGGACATTCTGGATAGTGAAATTATAGAATATTGGACACAAAAAAAACAAGGGGAAATAAGCTTCATTCTTCATGTCAGCTTATATTATGGACTCCATCTATTTCATGACGCCTTTCCCGCTGATGGGCTGCAGCTGGAGTCCAAGTAGTGCAGAACCTGTTGGCATCAGAAGTCACTCTTGCATTGCAGCAGGAGAAGAGCCTGACGCCCATCAGTTTACTGTCACGATTTGTTTAATGGGGTGATCGAATGGATAGAGACTCAAGAAGATATCTCTCTAACTCATAAAAACGGGCTTGGTATGTAGAAAACAAGGGAGGTCTTGATCCAACTTCCGTCAGTAAGCTGAGTATAAAATGGGTAGATGGAAGACTTGGTGAGAAGAGTGAGCAAGATTACCTCGGGCATCAGGCCTTCAGCAGCTTGAGGAGGAAAAAATAAGAAGACAAGAGCCTCTTGACTGCAAGTTTCAAGGAACTGAAAGGTGGCTCGATTGGATCCTCCAATTTCGAGCCATTCAGCGTTGAGAAAGCACAAGAACTTATTAGAAACCCTGTGACTATTATAATGATCCAACCTACATCATCCTATAACAGTGCAACTCGATTGGATCCTCCAATTCCAAGCTATTCTAACACAGTGTAAACAAAGACATGGAAAGAAGCTGACATTCATAAGGCAAGAAGTCTCAGATGTTAATGCATAACCAAAATAACCAGTTCTTCATTAAAGATTTTACAATCGGGAGCCTTGCTCAACCATCGATGCTCTGAAAAATATCAAAACTAAGTATATATACTCCTAAACAATTTCCCAACAGAGGCGTCCTAGACTTTCAGGATGGGGCATCTCTTCAATCAAATCTGGCCTGTACTCCTCTGTCATACGCCATCTTAACTCTGCATGGCTCATGCTAAGGTGTAGTTGAGCCCTTAAATGTTGAATTAGCGTGCGCAAACTTCCCCAGTGATTCAAGGACACCAGTATGGCTTCTGTAGGAAAACGAAAGCACAAAGGACCATCTCAGGAAAACTTCCTGTTGGGACATCCATACCTTGCAATTAATGAGTGAGGCGAGGTTTCAACCACCCTCTCTCTTCTTCATTCACTTCGAGAAGGTACCAGGATTGAGATCAAGTTGAACTGGCACCTAGAGAACACGGTGATCCTTTCTGCAACTAAACCCGACGCTTCGTCCCTTTGCGCAGTTCTTTCTATCACCCCCAAGTGACCATGGGTTGTGACCCTGTGCCTATCTTCAAAGGTGCTTTTGGAATTTCACGTTTCGTGGATGGGAGGAGGTTGTTCCTCATGCTTCAAAGTTACGATAGGCGAAACAGAGACATGGCTTGATCATGCACCATGTGTCCCCTTGGATGGACGGTTGAGATATTCTCAACAATATTGTGGGCCCAGGCTCTTTTTATTGTCAGTGCCCTCCACACGTAACCATCGGCCAGGGCTTAGGTGCTAGTACCTCTTGCAACTTGCAACCTCACGAGTTGGAGTGTCGAACCTTGGCACTCTCCCTCCACAAAATCTCGAGAGGCGATGGCTCTTTTCCTTTCCACAATTCTCGCGACTCGCGATCTCAGGAAACCAAAGGATATGATCTGCCCTCCAAACTCATGAACCCCAAGTTCAAGAAAAGAACCCACACATCAACTGATCGTGATCAACGGCCCTCGTTACTTCGCGAGTTCTCCATGGAGAATTCCGACCGTTCACCTCTTTGAAAACTTCTGCGCTATAATTGGTGTGACTCGGCTAACTACAATTACCCACTGACCGTCGATCTACTTCGTCAATTGATCCTTGTCGTTGAAATCAGACTGCTCATTTGCTTGATTCGTAACCAGAAACGATATTTTTTTGTGCTACGCTTGGGCGTTCGTCGTGCAGCCTGCAGACCTAGATACTCTTACGCCTGAGACAAGAATTTTTGCTAACATTAGGCTCCATGGGGGATAGAGCCATCCCTGTGATGCTCTAAGAATTCATTTTGTAGTTCCAGTGCCTGGCTGTTGGGTTATGGAGTCAAGCTCAAAACACCCTGCTGGAAATACAAGATGAAAAGTAAAAGTAAAAGCGAAACAATAAAAGTACATGCTCAAAGAGATTATTTATGTACAGTCCTAGACTAATAAAATACTTTACATGGGGCTAGGTGAAAGCAAACTTCCACCATAGCCATTCAAGCAGCTTTCTGAATAGAAGCTCCTTCCTTCTATCGATGATGGATAACAAACGATGTAACCAAGACATCAGAATGGTTACATCCTTTAATTCATCTTCAAGGGTTGGCATGAATATGAAGGTGGGCGGCTCCAAGGCATAAAGGAAATGCCACTCCATGTACTTGCTGACAGGGTCATAGAATGAGTGGCGAATTCCAAAAAATGGGCGACATACAGCCTCCTATGCTACACAGTTATTCACATGTGGCTGAATACCTCTGATAAGCACAGGTGGGTGGACAACTGACGTAGGCTCACTGCTCTCAGGCGGTGGCTGCTCGCTGACTGGCTCTGGACAGAAAATATCTTGTTCCTCTGGTTCTTTCTCTTCTTCTTGTTTGCTCTCCCCCGGGTCAGATTTGTATTCATCAGAAATAGGGACCATGGGATGGATCTGCTTGCTATCATGACAGTCAGTGTCTTCATTGTGATCAAATGTAGGATAAGATTGTTGCTCATCATCACTATAATATTCATCAAAAAGGGGCTGACCTTCATTTCTATGTTCCTCCTCCAGAATAGTGATCCCGTCAAAAATATCCATTTCAGGGACAGTGGTATCCGCTACTTCTGGTTGTTCATACATAATTTTTTTCTCTTTAATCCCAGGTAAAAATATATCGTGAGAAACCCCTTGAAGGAAAAGAGAAAAATCCTCCTCCACAACCATCTCTTCTTTAAAAACGGGGAGGTCTTTGTCATCATAAGTAGGGCTACTAGGAACATCTACTTCAACCCGATACCCAGGTGAGCCATCTACTATAGACCACATCTGCTCTATAAACTCATAATTTTCACAAGAGGCATGTTGATCTTTATGAACATCTAAAAGAACTGGTGCATCTGAAATAATGTCAGATGCATCCGTTCTAGGGCTAGCATAATTAATATCATTCAACAACTCAATATTTTCATAACAAATGTTTTCCTCTACAGTAAAAGATTCATCACAAACATGGTCTACAGGGCCAGCAGAGGCTTCATGAAGCAAAGAAAACTCCTCACAACAGTTTTCAAACAAACAATCAGCTGGATAGTAATCTTTACAAAATGAATTGAAAGTTGTATGAAAACCTGTCAAAGAATGGATGCTTGCAGTGGGAAGAGACCAACACCGATCAAGAGCAGCTCCCTTTAATGAATACCTGAAAATCTTAATCTAGACATCTTCATGCATGATATTAAGTCGATGAATAACCTCATGAAATTCCAGTAAATGCTCAGCTGGTATCTCCGAAAATTTTTCTTGAAATTCAGGGAGGATATCTTCCCATTCATCTCTATCTGGTAGTGGATTAGGAAAACCAACTATCTAGGAAAAGTCACAGAAAGCCAACCTTTGAGCTAAGATATTTTCCATATCGAGTTAGTGGAGTCGTTGATCGATCCTCAGATCATGGAGTCGCCAGGTGAAATATTCACAACTTCGAATATGCCTGGTCCTTGTTCACCATCAAAGGCCATATCTTATGTTGTTGTTACCCCAGGAAGATTCTCAGGCTGAGAAAGCAGCTGCTGAAACCTTCTCGAGAAATCTCTTCTAGGTCAGCTTTCAGGCGTACTAAAGTAGCTGCAACTGAAACAATGATGTGCAAACCTTGGAGTCACCATAGTGGAGTCGCCAGGTGCACAGTAGCAATATTTAAGGGTTCCGATGCCTGATGCACCTTCAGAATCAGAGGCTCAATGTCGTTCTACCCAGGGAAAATCTTCAACTTCGTCCCCGGCAACGGCACCAGAAATGTTAGCGTCAGAAGTCACTCCTGGATTACAGCAGGAGCAGAGCCCAACACCCATCAGTTTTATGTCACGATTTTTTTAATGGGGTGATCGAATGGATAGAGACTCAAGAACATATCTCTCTAACTCAGAAAACCGGGCTTGGTATGTAGAAAACAAGGGAGGTCTTGATCCAACTTCCGTCAGTAAGCTGAGTATAAAATGGGTAGATGGAAGACTTGGTGAGAAGAGTGAACAAGATTACCTCGGGCATCAGGCCTTCGGTAGATTGAGGAGGAAAAACTCAGAAGACAAGAGCCTCTTGACTCCGAGTTTCAAGGAACTGAAAGGTGGCTCGACTGGATCCTCTAATTCCGAGCCATTCAGGTTGAGAAAGCACAAGAACTGATTAGAAACCCTGCGACTATTATAGTGATCCAACCTACATCATCCTATAACAGTGAAACTCAACTGGATCCTCCAATTCTAAGTTGTTCTAACACAGTGTAAACAAAGACATGGAAATAAGTTGGCATTCATAAGGCAAGAAGTCTCAGATGTTAATACATAACCAGAATAGCCAGTGCTTCGTTAAAGCTTTTACAATCGGGAGCCTTGCTCAACCATCGATGCTCTGAAAAATATCAAAACTAAGTATATATATTCCTAAACAATTTCCCAACAGAGGCGTCCTAGACTTTCAGGATGGGGAGTCTCTTCAATCAAATCTGGCATGCACTCCTCTGTCATACGCCATCTTAACTCTACATGGCTCATGCTAAGGGGTAGCTAAGCCCTTAAATGCCGAATTAGCGTGCGCAGACTTCCCCGGTGAGTCAACGACACCAGTATGGCTTCTGTAGGAAAAATAAAGCACAGAGGACCATCTCGAGTAGACTTCCTAACGGGACATCCATACCTTGCAATTAATGAGTGAGGCAAGGTTTCAACCACCCTCTCTCGTCTTCATTCACTCCGAGCAGGTACCGGGATTGAGATCAAGTTGAACTGACACCTGGAGAACACGGTGATCCTTTCTGCAGCTAAACCCGACACTTCAGCCCTTTGTGGAGTTCTTTATATCACCCCCAAGTGACCATGGGCTGTGACCCTGTGCCTATCTTCACAGGTGCTTTCGGCATTTTGTGTTTCGTGGATGGGAGGAGGCTGCTCCTCATGATTCAAAGTTACAATAGGAGAAACAGCGACATGGCTTGATCATGCACCACGCGTCCCCTTGGATGGACGGATGAGATCTTCTCGGCAATACTGTGGGCACGGGCTCTTTTTATTGTCGGTTCCCTCCACATGTAACCATCGGCCAAGGCTTAAGTGCTAGCGCCTCTCGCAACTCGCGTCCTCGCGAGTTGGAGTGTCGAACCTTGGCACTCTCCCTCCACGAAATCCCGAGAGGTGATGGCTCTTTTCCTTTCCACAATTCTCGTGACTCGCGATCTCGTGCAACCAAAGGATATGGTCCGCCCTCCAAACTCATGAACCCCAAGTTCAAGAAAAGAACCCAGGCATCAACTGATCGCGATCAATAACCCTCATTACTTCGTGAGTTCTCCACAGAGAATTCCGACCATTCACCTCTTTGAAAACTTATGCTCTATACTTGGCGTGACTCGACTGACTACAATTACCCACCGACCATCAACCTGCTTCGTCAATTGATCCTTGTCATTGAAATCAAACTGCTCACTTTCTTGACTAGTAACCAGAAATGAGATTTTTTTGTGCTACGCTTGGGCGTTTGTCATGTAGCCTACAGACCTGGATACTCTTACACCTGAGACAAGAATTGTTGCTAATAGAACCAATTCACATTTATCATTCGAAACTCTAGGAAGACAAGGTGAAATATTTCTTCTATGAAACATGCAACTGGATAGTGGTGTCGATACACACTACTATATTTGGTCACCCACCTCCTATAATTTCAGATAAAATTGTGCCTAACTTGGGCAGCATGGCACAATGGTACATCAAGGAACACTTCTCCTATATCAGGGTTTTTGGCTGTTCAATTCCTCCAGATGCTCTACCGCAATTTTTACCAAACAGACTATTGTGCCGTGAGGTCGCATGAAAAAGTATACTCGGCGGGATCAACAAAGAACTCAAAGCAGTACAAAAAATGGTATGGCCATCTTTTCCCTTACATATTGGTGCATTTTCTTTATTAGATTTTGTCCACTCCAAAGTGGAGGTCACGACCTTAGAAGAAATAAAGCTGGTAAACATTGAATTCAAGAAGAACGACCCGCAGAAGGTCGTGAGTAACCACATGGCCATTTGCGGTCTGAAAAGGTACGAACACGAGGATTCTCCTCAAGATGAGATTTTTCGAGGAGTGAGATCTTTTCCGAAGGTCTTAGGTTGTGTTCGAGCTTTGTCACCCGAAAAAACGATTGAATTATATGACCTTCAGAGGCACCGAAGAAGTAGCCTCCCTAAAGTGTTACAAGGGGGAGTCTCGACGTCTCCAAATACATAGCAAACAGAGACCTAAAGTTTAGAAGCTGTAAACTCGAGAAAACAAGAAACCCAAGAAAACTTAGAGGAAACTGAGATCTCGGCCCAGAAAGAAGATACCTCGGAGACAGATGTATCAAGTAATCGGGCCAAAGATCAAGTAGAGACATTAACAAATAAAGGAGAAGGTAGGCCATTGTCTACACCAGATAAATCAACTACAGATGCGATCAGAAAACAATCTTCCATAGAAATCAGCAGCCTCATTCAGTTTATCACGCCTTTACAGTTCACCAGAGGGAACCTCGATGCAGAGGTAGTATTTATATACGATTTCACGCCTATTCCTATAGAAGAGATACCTCCTTCCAATCTATTTTTTAGCAAGAAAAGGAAAGCTATGGTGAAGAGAGAAACGCACCAAAGGGCGGGTGCTGTGGTCAAAATACACAGTGTACTAATTGATGGAGAAGCCTTAGAAGAGGTAGAATTCATTGAAGAAGTAGCAGGTTCATTGGGGGCTTATGCAACGACCAACCAGTTTTCGGTTGGAACTTTAAAAGAACAACTGAAGCAAAAAGACCTTCTAATAAACCAATTACAAAACCAAATAAAAAATGTAGAAGAGGACATCAAAAGTGAGGTCAACAAGGGCTTCAAGAAGATGAGAGCCAACAACAGACAATAAATTGAGCAACTTAAATCCAACCTTGAGTAGATACACAAGACTGCCCAAGCAAGCCAAGGACGGGTCATCTAGCAAGAGGAGTTGGTACGGAAACTACAAGACAAATTAAGCTCTACTGAAAGCATGGTTGTAGATATAATAGTGTTCCAAGCTCAGGCACTGGAAGTGCGAAAGAAACTGAAAGAAGCACAAAAAAGCCTGCTCTTTAAGGTAGAAATCATCCAAAATCATTTTCAGGTGATAGATCAAGCATTAAGTAATATTGTTTTAAGAGAGAGAAAGGCTATCGTTGACTGGACTACCTTCCAAGAAGCGGTTATATCATCAGCAAAAGAAGGAATAGCTATGGCTTTTGGATTGTCCATTTCATAGCAAACTAGAGGTGATATCATACTAAAGGCTTGGGAGTATAACATAGTTGAAGGTAGGATAATGGCTAAGGAAGTGAAAGAATCTTGTGAAGAATCTTTTGGTTTACTCAACAAGGAATTATTGGGCCTTGATAAAGAAGATAGATCTGAAATACTAGGTCAAATTGATATAGCCAAACATCTGTTGAACATTAAGACAAATATGGAAGAGGCCCAAGTTGAAATATCACAGATAAAACCGATTGATATTGGTCAAATAGATAGGTGGCTGGTGAAGCCTAATCTACAACTACAATCTATTATTTCAAAAGATAGACGAATAGAAGAGAGATTGCCTTAGCTGGAAAAGAAATTATATACTTTTGAGGCTAATAACTTAACAGAATCTTCCAGGTTGGTAGCTCAATTTGTGGGCAGATGCATCAAATGTATTGAGCAGGGAAAGGGAAGTACCTCTAGAAACCAAAGATACAATCCATGTACATTAGCTATTTCAGGGCTAGAAGACAGGAAAGGAAAATGTTTGTGCCAGCATAACGAGAAGATCAAGAAGAATGCAAATGAATCATTTCGGCTTCCATATTTTGTAATTTTAATTATTCTAAAGATAGATAAATTCCAACCGTTTGAGGTTGAGAACTTTTTCATAAATGCTTATTCAAAAGAGTGAACAAAGGTTGCTTCTTACCGGTTGTAATTGAGAAAACTCTCCTCATTGATAATTAATACAAGTTCAAACCAGAGATTCCACATTTTGTCCATTTGAGTTATGTGTTCTTATGTCTTTCCACATTCTAGCGTCTTTTTACATATTTCCTTGATGAATGCCTGATCTCAATTTAGTACAACATCTACTGTGATTATATTTATTTAGTTATCTGATAACAAACAGTTTTTCCTCTGTATTTACTGTTAGTAGATACAAGACCTATGAGCTAATTAGATTCTTGCATTTTATGCTGCATTTAAGGTTACATTATCTATTTTCTTCTTCTGTAACAAAGTAATATTCATTTGTATTTGATGACTTGCTTTGTCTAACAGCTTTATGTTTTTCTCTCATTACATCCAATATTTTCAAATTTAACTCAGACACGAAAAATGACATCTGAGTTGTTATACTATTAATTCAAATTAAGGAATTGTTCTCACATAACTGAGGTAGAAAAATCAAACATTAAAACTTTCCTTATTTTATGATTCCTGAAATTATGCTTTGAGCCTTAAGTATAAACTTAGGAAGAACATATTTTTGGCGTCGTTGCTGGGGATGAAGAAATGAAGTTATTTTTCCCTGGGAGAACGACATTGTAAGTTTCTCTCTTTGATAGTGAACAAAGATTGAATACATTATAAGGTTTAAGTTTTATTTTTCTTTTGGTGACTCCACAATTAATAAATTGGTAATTGGTCGAAGGAATACAAGACAAAACCTAGATGATAAGCAGACCACACCTATTTCTGACCCTGAAAAAAATTTAAAACCAAGGGGATACCTCAAGCAGGCCATTGCGTCCACAAGTAAAGTTTACCAACCTAAACCCACATAGTCTAATGCTAAGGTTCCACTTGAACCGTTAACTCCGCAAGAAGTTTCCACCCAAAATATTTTCAGAGAAACATCGGCTGATAGAATTGAAGCCAAAATCATAAACCCCAGATTGGTTTTATTCGAGATAAAGGCCGAAACCGATTCAACTAACTCCTTTGATAATAAAGGCAAAGAGCCCATCTCGATACCTGTTTCGATTGATATTCCATCAGTTCTCGAAGTAAAATTTCCAACTTCCTAAAGTTTTGAAGAATATATCATACACTCTGATTCGAATCTCGTTGGTTCTCCCATTTACATATCTTGCAAGTCTAAAGAACCCAGTCCTCATCTCTCGTTTCCTCCCTTTTCAATTTTTCTGTCTCCTGACAGTCAGTTCCTGGAACCTCTTTTACTTCATCCCGAAGTAACTAAAAGGTCACTTCACGTCTTTGAAAACCCTCTCTACAATCTCCAAGTTTCATCCCCTAGATTATCAATGGTTTCTACCAGAGGAGGTGGCACCGACGGAGGTGGTGTCAGAGGTGGCGAAGGTGGAGGAGGACATGGTGTCGGAGGAGAAGGAGGAGACGGTCAAGGACCACCCCCACCTTCTAGAATTTTCGCTAAAGTAGCTGCTAGATATGCTCCTTTGGTCCTCCTAGTTTCCCTCCATGATTTACCTGAGAACTATATGAAAAAACTGCCAAAGTTTACAGGAGAGGGAGACCTAACCGCGACTGAGCACATAAATTTCTTTGATCAATTCATCGATATTGTTGGCCTCGAGCATGAGGATGTTTATTCATGACTATTAGTCCAAACTTTCGAAGGACAAGTAAGAACTTGGTTCTAAGGACTTCTAGCAAGTTCAATAGGATCATATGACAAGTTAGAAAGCATTTTTCTCAGACAATGGGGAGAAAGAAAAGATCATCTTTATTATTTAACCAAGTTTGGAGCTTTGAGAAAGAAAAATTTAGAAACAATTCTCAAATTCACTCAAAGATTTAATAAATTATATAGCAAGATCCCAGTTGAGGTTAAACCTTCCCAGCCCATAGCAAAGGTAACTTTCGTCGGGGCTTTTGAACCCTATTTTTCTCTACTATTGAGAGAAAGAAGAGTTTTTGACCTCACTAGAATGCAAGACGATGTTGTAGAAATAGAGTCAAATATGATGGCATCAGGAAAATTAAAAAATAAAGTCGAAACGGGAAATAAAGAGACTAGACGATACAGAGAACAAGTAGGACCCTCCAGACATGGGAGGTCCTCGGAAGATAATATGGATGACATGGCAAAAATAATTAAAGAATTATCAAACAAAATTTCGAAGATGGAACTGGATCAATCTAAAGCAGATCAGTTCACTAGAAAAGATTTCAGGAGGAACCCTAACCCTCAAATACAACAAAGAAAAATTAAAAATGAAGATCAAAATATTCAATCCCCCCTTAAAAACGAAATTTTTATAGGAGGAGATGACATGGAAGAATTTGAGGAGTTAGAGGAAGACATGAATAATCTTGACGATGATTGTCAACAACCTCATTTGACAAGGCAAGATTATGAAAGGTCTTTAAACGAAGAACATCGGTCTAATAAGGATGATAGCATAAATATTACAAAAGATTATTGTTATCAAGGAATCACCGATCATATATTGGTCGAGCTCCAACAGAAGTATAACTTAAGGCCTAGAAATAAAAATATGACAAATTCCCAACCGAAGATAATCTTGCCAAGAGGTGAAGCGGATGAGCCAGCTCCAAAAGCGGCTGAAACACAGACTACCAAAATAAAAGGAGCCGACTCATAGACTGCTAAGATAAAAGCAGTTAACCCACAGACTGCCAAAATAAAAACAATTGAAACACAGACTGTCAAAACAAAAGTAGTTGAAACGAAAGCAACACATACTAATACATCAGAAAAAAAGGAGATAGAAATCCAAACCAGAGAAGTCGATAAGACAACGGGAAGTTTCAATCTAGAAAATGAGATTAATAAAATCAAGATCCCCATACCTCTGGTTGAACTGGAAAAAAACCCCACATACAAAAAACAATTTGTCAAAATGATAATTTTTTCAGATATTGAAATTCAGGCCGACGTTATAAATTTGGAAGATGATAAACCGAATATAATTTTTGGTCTGCATTTTGAAGGTGCTAGAGATACTATCGCTCCTTTCTACATTACGCTAATTGTGCATGATCATCTGCTCCATAATTGCATGTTGGATTCTGGAGCTTCCCATAATGTGATGCCCAAAGCTATTATGGATAGACTTGGTCTCGAAATTACCAGACCATACGGAGATCTGTATTCCTTTGATTCTAGAAAAGTTAAATGTATGGGCATGATTAAAGATTTAGTGGTTAATCTTGTGCAGGTTCCAGTAAAAAGTTTTTTAATGGATGTGGTTATTGTTGATATCCCTCCAAAGTATGGCATGTTGTTATCCAGGTCTTGGGGCGCCAAGCTTGGAGGATCCCTTTAGTTTGACATGACATACGCTACAATCCTGATCTTCGGCGGACAGTTCACCCACTTGTACAAAGAAACAAGGCTGGCATTTACAGGAAGTGATCCACATAATCCAAATAATTACCATGTTTATGTCACAGATCAGGATTTAGGAAATTGTATTTTATCAATTGATGATGATATAGATGAATGTATAAAAAACAATTGTACAAAAAAAGAAAAAATAGAAGAGACAAATAAAAATGTATATAGTACTGGAGTTTGGAAAATGTATTTCAATGGTGCTTCGTCTTGTGAAGGAGCAGAAGCTGGAGTGATTTTTGTGGCACCCGGAGACAATTTTGTTATCCATTTCTCTTACAGTATATAATGGGACATCGTTTACACCAATAATTTATGTGAATACGAAGCCCTCATCTTAGGATTAGAGGCTGCCAAAAAGTTGAAAATTAAAAACTTGGAAGTTTATGGTGATGCAGAATTAATAGTAAAACAAATAAATCGGCAATATCGAGCCAAACACCCGAGGTTGAGGTCTTACAGAAATTGGGCTTAGGATCTTATTGAATTTTTTTTCTCATCGGTTAATGTTCACACATCCCCAGAACAGAAAATCAACGGGTGGATTCATTGGTCGAAGCAGCCTCAACGTTTGTACCCCACACTGTTTTCAAACTGAAGTATCACATAGAAATGAGGCATAGACCCTCAATACCGAACAATACACAACACTGGTAGGTCTTCGAAGATGATGAACAAATCAGACAATTCCTAGAAATGGTGGGTGACTTTGCTGAAACACATATTGACCAAGAAAATCAGAATGACCCTGCTTGGACCATGCAGGAAGGGGAAGACCCTCAAGAGTTCCGCGATAAGATCGCTAATCACCACATGTTGATATTGAAAAATAATCAGATCCCTAAAGGTCTGATTCCTTTGGAAATATTATTTTATCATGATGACATTCCCTTAAAGTCTACTTTGCAGCCCTAGCCTTCAGAGGTCGAAGATTGTGATATAGGCACCAAGGAAACTCCTAAGCTAGTAAAAATATCTAAATACCTTCCCCCTGAAATGAAAATAAAATATGCAGAGTTACTCAAGTAGTATAAGGACGTTTTTGCCTGGTCTTATGATGAATTAAGAACTTATGATACCACCGTAATCGAACACAAAATTCCTCTAAAGCAGGGTGTTAAACCATTCAAACAAAAGCTCAGACAGATAAATCCCATACTACTGCCTGTAATAGAAAAGGAAGTAAAAAATATCCTAGAGGCTAAGATCATTGTACCACTCATATATTATGAGTGGGTATCCAAACTAGTTCCGGTCGGAAAGAAAAGCGATGAAATCAAACTGTGTTTAGATTTCAGAAATTTAAAAAAAAATCATCTCTCAAAGATAATTATCCATTACCTAAAATGGATCACATATTGGAAAAAGTGTTTGGAGAAAATATAATTTCTATGATTGACGGATTTTCAGGCTACAATCAAATTGCAGTACACGAGGATGATAAAGAGAAGACAACGTTCACCACCCCATGGGGTACCTTTATGTATGATAAAATGTCATTCGGCTTGATGAACGCATGAGCCACTTTCCAACGAGCTATGGACATCGCCTTCGCCGGTGAAAGAGATAAGTTTGTTGTCATTTATTTTGATGATCTAACCGTGTTTTCTAAATCTGATGCAGAGCACCTAGTACACCTCAAGCAGACGTTTGAAAAATGTTGAAAATTCGGTTTGTCTCTGAATCCCAAGAAATCTCATTTTACAATGCAAGAAGGCAAACTCTTGGGCCATATAGTATCTAGAGATGGAATTAAAATCGACCTGAAAAGAATTGAAGCTATAGATACTATAAATATTCCTAGAAATAGAAAGGAGATCCAATCATTTTTAGGAAAAAATGATTTTTTAAGAAAATTTATCCCGAACTTCGCTGAAATTGTAAAATTGATTACAAATATGCTCAAGAAGGATAGGAAATTCAGATGGGAAGAATTGTAAAATTGATTACAAATATGCTCAAGAAGGATAGGAAATTCAGATGGGCGATCGAAGACAAAACGTCATTCGAACGCATCAAGAAGGTTATAGGTGAAGCATCGGTGTTGGCAAGCCCAGATTATCTGAAAGAATTCTTAATTTTCTCATTCGCATATGAACACACAATTGCAGTCGTACTCCTACAGAAGAACGAAGAAGGGTTTGAACAAGCAATAGCATTCTTCAGTAAAATCCTTAGAGATGCAGAATTGAAGTATGATATACTGGAAAAGAAGGTATATGCAATGGTGAAGGCCCTAAAGGCTTTCAGGACCTATGTACTACATTCTAAGATAATTGCATATGTACCCACCAGTTCCGTTAAATATATATTGGTCCAACTCGATAGTGATGGAAGGAGGGGCCGATGGCTTGCTAATATTTAAGAATTTGATCTGGAGGTGAAACCAGCAAAGCTCGTCAAAGGACAGGGTTTGGCTAAGATACTAGTCGAATCTAATTTCAGAGCGCTTGGAATAAACCATCTGCAAGCCTACGAAGAAATTCCATATATAGAAGAAATTGATGATCAAATACCTACAACTCAAATCCAAGAGAAGTTTTCTTCTTCAACATGGTAGAAAGACATGGTCTCTTACCTTATAACTATGTAATGCCTAGGTGATATGACTCCTTCCAAAGCTACAACGTTGAAGCTGCGCGCAGTAAAATATTGTATCATGAATAGCCAATTATATTGGAAGGATCCTCTGGGATTTTTACTAAGCTGCTTAGTAGAATCTGAAACGAAGGGAGTCATAAATGAATTTCACGAAGGAGTGTGTGGAGGACATCATGCATGGAGAGCGATGACCTATAAAATCCTGAGAGTTGGATATTATTGGCCTAAATTGTTCACTGACGTGAATGTTAAAGTCAGATTCTGCAACCCCTGCCAATTATTTTCAGGCAAGCAGAAGCTTCCCGCATTACCTTTGGTCCTAGTTAAAACAGAAGCCTTGTTTCAACAATGGGGGCTGGATTTTATCGGTGAAATAAAACCACATTCTAGCGTGCAACACAATTGGATCCTGACCGCTACAGGTTATTTCACCAAATGGGTAGAAGCCATTCCGACTAGAAACGCTACAGATTCTGTGGTGATAAATTTCTTAGAGGAAAACATTTTATCTAGATTTGGCTTTCCTCAGAGGATAGTTACAGATAATGCCCAGGCATTTAAATCTATGGTGATGGTTAGTTTTTTCCAAAAATACAATATCTTACTGGGCCATTCCACAACGTACTATCCTCAAGACAATGGATTAGCTGAATCTTCAAATTAAAGCTTGATCACCATATAAGAAAGTGTTGAACAAAAATAAGAAAGCCTGACATGTGCATTTGAAATATGCTTTGTGGGCGAATCAGATAGGCACCAAGAAATCGATCAGGATGTCTCTTTTTCAAATGGTGTATGGGACTGACGTGGTACTACCCATAAACCTAGCTCTGCCTGTAATGAAAATCTAGCAAGATGAAAAGGAAGAACCAAATCATGTCACCAGAAGAATAAATCAAATTGATCGAAGTCCATCAAAATAGGGCTGAAGTGGATGAAAAACTTCAGAGGTATCAAGATAACATGAAAGCCTTGTTTGACCTAAAAGCTAAAGATAGGGAATTCCTCCCTGGTGACCTGGTTTTAAAATGGGATGCTAGGAAGGAAGATTCAAGAAAGCACGACAAATTCGACCATCTCTGGTGTGGACCTTTCAAACTCACAGTTTCTGAAGGGAAGAATTCATTTTTACTGGAAAATCTGGATGGTAAAATCCTTAATGCCCCTATCAACAAGCGTTACCTGAAGCATTTTATTCAATAATTGGTTTCCAAACTCTCATTGTACATACCAGTTTGATTTATTTATTTTTTGATTTACAGTTTTTCATTTCTTTGGTAAGTTTTTACTTTCACTATAAATAAAATCAGGTTAGTTGATTTCATAAAAACAAAAACATATAAAAATAAGTAACACATAGAGTTCTAGTTCACGTAAGTTCCTGACATTGTTCATATTATTGTCATGCAGGATACTTGCCAATAGCCGAGAAAAAAGAGACTTCGGGAACCGACCTTTAAGTATCAGAATATTGACTTTCTCTCGAAACAGGTGTAAGGTAGCTAGAGAGGTAGTGGGGGGGGGCAGAGGGCCCATAGTGATAATAGTGGAGGTCATTCAATGTAAGGTGGACTAGGTCCACTATATTATTAAATAAGGCCCACTATGGTAGTTAGATATAATAAATGGGTAATTAGATATAATAAATGTAAGAGGACTTCTTATAAGGTTTTACTTCTAGAAAATTTCTCCTCTAGAATGTTCTTAGGTGATGATAGCACTATATAAAGGGGTTCAAACAATGTAATGAGACATGAAGAGAATTATTGTATTTGGAGATGAAGTTCATTAGGAGGTTTCCCCCTCGAAGAGGCAAGTGAACAGGAGAGAATACCTTCCATAATAGGATCCATTGTATGGTGTTGCCCTACCTCAAGGGTTTTGATATAATAAAGTGTGGCTTCTTATATCTTGCTTAGTGGATCTATTGTGTATTTAGTATTTGTGGTGATTATATTTGTATATCTATTCAGGTTCTTAACAAGTGGTATCAGAGCACTTTCTTTGGGCAGACATTGTGCGCAAATATTTTTTATTTTTGCAGATTTTTTTTCAGAGAAAAAAAAAGAGGGCCGCGACATTCTCGAAGTTTTCGGTATATTTCTGTGCAAAATTTGCTGAAAAGGGTTGTAGATCTTATTTCCTCTTAGAAAAACACCCAATTAAAAAAAAAAAAAAATCATTCGAAACAGAGTCCGGGAAGTCAAGATATTGAAGTTTTAAAATCTGCAAATTTTCAGAATTTTTTCCGCGAACGGCGGCGAGAATTTTTTTATTTATGTAGCATAGGGAGGCTTAATTTGCCCAAATAAATTACATATTTGAGTTCCTCTCACAATTTCACCCAATTTAAAAAAAAAAATCATCCAAAACGGAGTCTGGGAAGTGAAGTTACGAGCATTTTAACTTCAATAGTTTTTTAGGGTTTTTCCAGAAAAAGCCGTGATTTTCTGTCATAACTTATTGGGTGAATTCATAGGATGCTCATATGGCTATTTATTCTCAAAACTTGAAATAAATTATTGAATCATTCAAAGCCCAATTGTTTCACACATTGGATGACAGATTGGATGCATTTGTACATGGTCTCACAGACAGCCTCACATACAGCCTCATAGACGGCCTCAATGATAGTTTTCGTAGTATTCAAGATTCATTGAATAACATGTAGGAGAGATTTCTTATGGAGGGCCTCAGGGATAAATATAGTCAAGAAATATATGCTTGGTATGATTTTGAGGCAGATTGTGATTATTGGTATATGGATAGATGTCATTTCTAGAATGGCAACCACTTTCATATTTTATTTGATGACTCTACTCCACCTTTTGTAGAGAACATCAATGCCCCACATCAGGAGCTAGTTACCATCATTCAATCTACATATTCTACAGTGGTATTATTCAGTCCAGATTCTGCTACGACGCTTTTCCACTATGTGGATGGATCTTCTTATTTGGATCCACATGATAGGTGTCAGTCTTTGGAGCATCATTTGGAGTTGGTTATTGGGTTTCACAATCTTCCACGGGGAGTTCACATGAGCACTTGGACATGGGACCCGGGCTTACAATGGTGGTTCGACTACTTCAGCATGGTGGATTTCCTTTCTATATGGGACCTTGTTTCTTCAGTCTTCTTCAGCATTATGGTCCACAATTATCTATGGGACCCTGGTATATGGTTGTACATCAAGCATTGAGGACAACACTTTCATAAGGGGGATGGAATGTAAGGTAGCTAGAGAGGTAGTGGGGGGCCCAGAGAGCCCACAGTGATAATAATGGAGGTCATTCAATGTAAGGTGGACTAGGTCCACTATATTATTAAATAAGGCCCACTATGGTAGTTAGATATAATAAATGGGTAATTAGATATAATAAATGTAAGAGGACTTATTAGAAGGTTCTACTTCTAGAAAATTCCTCCTCTAGAATGTTCTTAGGTGATGGTAGCACTATATAAAGGGGTTCAAGCAATATAATGAGACATGAAGAGAATTATTGTATTTGGAGCTGAAGTTCATCAGGAGGTTGCCCCCTCGAAGAGGCAAGTGAACAGGAGATGATCCTTTCCATAATAGGATCCATTGTATGGTGTTTCCCTACCTCAAGGGTTTTGATATAATAAAGTGTGGCTTCTTATATCTTGTTTAGTGGATCTATTGTGTATTCAGTATTTTTGGTTATTATATTGGTAGATCTATTCAGGTTCTTAACAACAGGTGACAAATAATAGTTTACTTGGTTGAAAATATAAGAGTAAATCTAAGGTATCAGCTTCTGCCCTGTTTAAATTTTCAAAGAAATATCATTTAGTATGACAGAGGTCTCATATGTAGAAATATTGTCACCTAATCTATAACCAGAGAAATAAAAATTATGTTTTAAATTGTCAAGAGTTTTCTCTGGATAAAATAAAAAAATGAAATAAAACTTGTAATAAAAAATAAGCAATAAGAAGAACTAAAAGAAAAAGTTTCAAGAATTGAGTATAAAGTTTGCATAAGAGTGACCGTACTTACAGCAGAACATATGAATCCTCATTTTGTTCCCCCACTCATTTTCAAAGTTGTATTTTCATGTGATTCTTGATATCATCCCATGGTATTCATAGAGGAAAAAGGGTCTCACCTTAGCTCTGAAAACTAATAAACAAATCTTAAAAAACAAGAATAGGTAAAAATTTCTTATGGTTCCTCTGACTTTAACTGAACAAAAAGTATGTCTAGGCTAATCTTGACTCTCTTAGCCCTTTTAACAGGTTTGAACTAATTAGTTTCTCTCAAGGAAAGTCCCTAGAAAATCAAAACTCCTAGTGAGAACTTCCCGATAGGCAAAGATATCTTTAAGATTAGAGGAAGATTAGTTTATAGTAATCATAGTGAGTTGACAGACCTTTGTTGCTAAATTATAAGCAAATATCATCCCTGGTATATTGTATACAAATTGATTGTCCCCACTTCATGTTTTAAAAATATAAGACAGGTGGTGAAAGAAAATTCATAAAATGATTGCCCCCATCTAGTCCAAAAAAGAGATGATGAAAGGAAATTCATTAAATGATTTCCCTAATCTCAGCAATTAAATGAAAAATTACTAATTGAAGTGGTGAAAGAAAATTCAATGTGGTAAATTAGATAACTTCATCGGGGTACTGAATAGGCTCGTTGGTAGTGAAGCAATGTCTACGATATATGCAAGGCTGTTATACATGAATATAATGTACTCTAATAACTAGTTCTCTTTTCGACTAGATCTACATTCTAAGCTAACACGGGACTCCCTGACTAAAAACACTGAAATTACTTTACCTTGATGCGAACAAAATCGAACAAAGCCTACTAGAACGTTTAAGGTTGTTTGATTATCCTAAGCAAATCTGAAGTCAGTTTTAAGAAAAGGAAACCATTGATGAGCCTAAACTCGAGATCAGTTAATGATTAAGTTTTGAAAGTTTTCAGAGATAAGGATGAAATCTTAAGTCTTTTTGTGTGCCATCTTTCAAAATGTGTTTCACAAAAATGCAATAATGACTCCATTTACCCAATAAATCCACTTGGTCTATTGTTCTTCTCGTCCCGTAGGGAGATGACATCCCTAGATGGAGCCTATGTTGAAACATATATATTTTTCTAAACTTTAGACTTAAATAAGTTTAATTCTTGTTTAAATAAAGACAAATGCGCACTTGGATATCACCATTGATGAGGACTTTTGTTTAATCCAATGATCTGAAGTTCTTAAAATTTATGGAGCTGCCCACTAGTGAAAAGGTCAAATCGCTAAAGACAGTCTTCAAAATGTCGGGTTTCGGGGTTTTGCAGGCCTAACAATCCAACATGTAAAGAATCTCAATGTCCCGACATGCGAAATCGCAAAACTGCGATAAGTTTTAAGCCATGTTAATTAAAGCATTAAAAGCGATTAATACTAATTAATCACATCGTGACTTCACGATTCATAAATCCTGCCTCGAGCGGCCACTAAAAGTCCCGATACCCGAAATCCTTGAAGTTAATCACGATTAATTAAGAAGTTAAAACATGATTAATGTTAATTAATCAATTGTGACTTCATGTTTCAGAGATCATAGCTTGAATTAATATGGGATAACCCCAGGATCGAAAACCCGAAATAGATTAAGATTAAACACGGTTAATTAATAGGATAAACTTGATTTATTAACACATTAACCGATCTTATCTCCTGTTAAGTTTACGTTGATTTGTTATGCGGGTAAATTCAAGTTTCCTCTATGATTTTCCCATATTACGAAGTATTAACCATTAATGACATTAATAGCTAATTTAGGGAAATGATTTCAAATAAGATCTTGCTTTATCGCCCAAATCTTTTTACAAAAGGAATTAAACGCATTGTCAGTGAAGATCTACACAGACTGATACGCTTAAGGCAAAGAGGATTTTTTCATTTTTGAATTACATTCTCATTTTCACATAGCTGGTTTAGCGAAATAATCAGTTTTATGCATTCTTATTTTTTGTAACAAATAATAGAACTCTAAGACTCGATACCATGGCTCCATGGAAAACTCCTAAAGCGATTGGTGAAAGTTCAGGCCAGAGCTCGGAGTTTTTCTCTGACACCTCGCCCAAAAGAATAGACACAGTTAAAACCTGGACGCATGTATTCAACATCCTACAGTACGAACTGGTAAATTTCCTAGATGATTCAAGCGACAACGAAAAGGAAGACTTATCTATCAAATACAATACTATTGCTCAGTCAGAGCTACATAAGGTAGCAACAAGGCCGCGGATTTTACCCTACAATGATATTATTGGATGGGCACTAGATCATGTGGATATACCAACCAGAACTATATTCAATTCTCAAAAGGTAGTTGTTGGGTCATATTGGCCAGAACACATACAGGTGATGTACAAATTGTCTCCAACACCAAACTACATTTATAATGCCAATTTCTTAGTGGATTTTAACAAGAAGGAGTGTGATCAATATGGAAAAAGCCTTTCTGACTTGATCAAGGACTGGTATTCACACCCCGAAAGGTTCAGAGATGATACTCACGACACATACTTGATCTCATCATTAGAACCGCAGTTCATGTATATAACAATGATGATGTGTAGACTATATGGGAAAGAGAACACAACCCATTTCTTTCTACCATGGTTACCCATTATACAGATAGTAGCGGAAGGGTATTCCTTTGACTAGGCCAAGATATTGTTGGACAGTCTGGCTAGTGAAATTACAGAATATCGGACACAAAAAACAAGGGGAAATCAGCTTCATTCTTCATGTCATCTTATATTATGGGCGCCATCTATTTCATGACGCCTTTCCCGATGATGGGTTGGAGCTAGACTCCAAGTAGAGCAGAACCAATTCACATTTATCATTCCAAACTTTGGGAAGACAAGGCAAAAGATTTCTTCTATGAAATCTGCAACTGGGTAGTGGTGTCAATAAACACTACTATATTTGGTCACCCACCTCCTAGAATTTCAGACAAAATTGTGGCTAACCTGGGCAGCGTGACAGACTAGTACATCGAGGAACACTTCTCCTATATCAGGGTTTTTTGTTGTCCAGTTCCTCCATATATTATGCCGCAATTTTTACCAGACAGACAAGTGTGTCGCGAGGTCACACGACAAACTGTACTCGGTGGGATTCGCAAAGAACTCAAAGCAATACAGAAAAAGGTATGGCCATTGTTTCCCTTACACATTGGTGCATTTTGTTTATTGGATTTCGGCCACTCCAGAGTGGAGGTTGCGGCCTTATAAGAAATAAAGCTAGTAAACATTGAATTCAAGAAGCACGACCCACAGAAGGTCGTGAGTAACCACATGGCCAGTTGTGGTCTGAAAAGGTATGAACACGAGGATTCTCCTCAGGAGATATTTTTCGAGGAGCGAGATCTTATCCGGAGGTCTTAGGCTGAGTTCAAGCTCTATCACTCGAAAAAATGATTGAATTCTACGACTTTCAGAGGCACCGAAGAAGTAGCCTCCCTAAAGTGTTACAAGGGGGAGTCTCGATGTCTCCAGATACACAGCAAACGGAGACCTGAAGTTCAGAAGCCGTAAACTCTAGCAAACAAGAAACCTAGGAAAACTTAGAGGAAACTAATGTCTCAACCTAGAAAGAAGATACCCCGGAGACATATGTATCAGGTAATCAGGCCAAATATCAAGCAGAGACATTAACAAATAAAGGAAAAGATAGGTCATTGTCTACACCAGATAAATCAACTACAGATGCGACCAGAAAACAGTCATCCACAGAAATCGGCATCCCCATTCAGTTTATCACGCCTCACCAGAGGGAACCCCGATGCAGAGGTAGTATTCATAGATGATATAATGCTTATTCCTATAGAAGAGATACCTCCTTCCGATTTCTTTTTCAGCAAGAAAAGGAAAGTTGTGGTGAAGAGAGAAACGCACGAAAGGGCGAGTGTAGCGGTCAAAAGAGACAGAGTACTAATTGATGGAGAAGCCTTAGAAGAGGTGGAATTCGCTGAAGAAGTAACAAATTCATTGGGAGCTTATGCAACGACCAACCAGTTTTCAATTGGAACTTTAAAAGAATGGATGAAGCAAAAAGAGGATGTCAGAAGCGAGGTCAACAAGGGCTTCAAGCAGATGAGATCCAGCGACAGACAAGAAATCCAACATCTTAAATCCAACCTTGAGGAGATACACAAGATTGCCCAAGCGAGCCAAGGACGGGTCATCCAACAAGAGGAGTTGGTATGACAACTACAAGCCAAATTAAGCACTACCGAAAGCATGGTTGTATATATAACAGTGTTCCAATCTCAGGCACTGGAAGTGTGAAAGAAACTAGAAGAAGCACAACAAAGCCTGCTCTCTAAGGTAGAAATTGTCCAAAATCATTTTCAGGTGATAGATCAAGCATTAAGTAATATTGTTTTAAGAGAGAGAGAGAGGCTATCGTTTCCCAAACTACCTTCCAAGAAGCGGTTATATCATCAACAAAAGAAGGAATAGCTATGGCTTCCGGATTGTCCATTTTAGAGAAAACCAGAGGCGATATCATACTAAAGACTTGGGAGTCCAACATAGTTGAAGGTAGGAAAATGGCTAAGGAAGTGAAAGAATCTTGTGAAGAAGATTTTGGTTTACTCAACAAGGAATTATTGGGCCTTGATAAAGAACATATCTCTGGAATACTGAGTCAGATTGATATAGCCAAACATCTGCTCGGAATTAAGACAAATATGGAAGAGGCCCAAGTTGAAATATCACAGATAAAACAGGTTGATATTGCTCAAATAGATAGATGGCTAGTGAAGCCTAATCTACAACTACATTCTATTATTTCAGAAGATAGACGAATAGAAGAGAGATTGTCTTAGTTGGAAAATAAATTATATACTTTTGAGGCTAATAACTTAACATAATCCTCCAGGTTGGTAGCTCAATTTGTGGGAAGATGCATCAAATGTATTGAGCAGGGAAAGGGTAGTACCTCTAGAAACCAATGATACAATATGTGTACATTATCTATTTCGGGGCTAGAAGACAGGAAAGGAAAATGTCCATGCCAACATAATGAGAAGATCAAGAAGAATGCAAATGAAGCGTTTCGGCTTCCATATTTTGTAATTTTAATTATTCTAAAGATAGAGGAATTCCAACTGTTTGAGGTTGAGAACTTTTGCATAAATGCATATTCGAAAGAATGAACAAAGGTTTCTTCTTGCCGGTTGTAATTGAGAAAACTCTCCTCATTGAGAATTAATACAAGTGCAGACCAGAGATTCCACATTTCGTCCATTTGAGTTATGTGTTCTTTTGTCTTTCCACATTCCAGCATCTTTTTATATATTTCCTTGATGAATGTCTTATCGCAATTTAGTACAACATCTACTGTGATTATATTTATTTAGTTATTTGATAACAAACAACTTTTCCTCTATACTGTCAATAGATACAAGACTTGTGACTTAATTAGATTGCTACATTTTATGCTTCATTTAAGGTTACATTATCTATTTTTTTCTTCTATAACAAAGTAAGATTCTTCTGTATTTGATGCCTTGCTTTGTCTAACAGCTTTATGTTTTTCTCTCATTACATTCAACATTTTCAAATTTAACTCAAACACGAAAAACGACCTCTGAGCTGTTATACTATTAATTCAATTTAAGGAATTTTTCTCACATAACTGAGGTAGAAAAAACAAACATTTAAACTTTCTTTATTTCCTGATGCCTGACATTATGCTTTAAGCCTTAAGTATAAACTCAGGGACAATAGTTAGTATCAAGATCGTTTTCAATTTGAATTCAAACAACCACATGGATCACTGGATGATTAAGCTCCATCTCAATTCCACAATTGTGGAGAAAGTAAGTGTACTTGAAACAATAATCCAAGGTTATTTATAAACTAAAAAATAAAATTGCACTTACCATTAACATTTCTATAACTAGCACATGCCCATAAGGGAGATATCCCATTAGATTTGTTAAATGCCTTGGAGTGATGGATTCATCATTACTTCAAAATGGGTTTCCTCTAATGTAGGTTGTTTACTGTTAAGTGTGATGTTAGAAGCATGGAAGGAATGAAATGATCTTGTTATCATTAAGCTTCACATTGTATTCAAAATTTTCATTTCTAGGACAACAAACATGTTCCTAATTGCCCACTTTGAATTTAGAAGACATTATATCTTCTTATAATTATTCTTAAATGTATAAAAATAAAAATAAATAAAAATAAAAAAATTATATTTTTTAAACATATTTTGATTATATATTCATTAATTTTGATGATGATTTTACTGATTTGAATAAATCAATCCAAAAAATAGAATAGTTAAACTACTTCTAATAATAAGTGCCTAGAATCGTCCTCCCTCTAGTAACCTCTCCCTCTCTCATCGTAGTTTTGAGAATCAATCACCCTAGCTTTGAGAATGAATGTGTGAAACTAAATATCCAGCGTCGTGTGAATGCTTTTCAACGATATATAGTTTCATGAGCTTTTCAATGTGAACAACGTACCGAGATCATAAAGATCATTGGGCGACCCTAGGAGTTCATGGTCAACAAAGAGTTTCCAATTATCCAATTTCTCATTTTAATAGTCATTTTCCATAATGGAATATGTGAATCCTAAAAATATTTGCACGTGTCATCAATACATGAGGAGTGACGAATCAATGAGATAAGAAATGAATTTTTACCAATTAGCTCCGTGTTGTGTCATAAAGGATATTTGCAATATCAAAATCCTAAAATATTACGTTAGCCCAACAAACGACAAATTAACTAGTGAAATACTTCCATGAATTTTGTCAGGCCGGGAATGTAAGGTAATTACGTGAGGAGTTTGTTATCATTGAAAATTGTCCATGCACGTGCCAAAAAGTATGTGTGGGCCCCTTAACTTTTTCCAAACACGCTTTCCCTTTCACGCGTGTGTTTTAACCTTTGAACCGTCTAATATTGCTGCTTCTTCTTTTTTTTTCAATGTAACACTAACTAATAATTACATAATCATGGATTCATCTCATTCATAAAACCTTTTGAGTTACGTTTCAGGGTAACTGATGAGTAATCTTTTTTCTAGTTATTTGTTTGCCAGGTTTTTTGAAAGTTTTATTTTAAATTTTGGATCAATTTAAAATCTTGATTATTTTTTGTTGAATTGGTTTAAAATGGGATAAAACTTTTAAAATAAAATTTTAAAATATATAAAACTTTGATTCATGCTAAACTCATACTTTTGAAAATCTAACAGAAATCAAACTCTTTTTTTCTTTTTCATTTTTGACTTAAAAAAACCTATATTTACATCCAAATTAGCGTACTCCTACGTTTCATACAATTTGGTCTGTGTTAAATCCCTTGCTGTAAATTTATTTTCATAAAAGATTCATTGAACGATTTAATAAACTCGAAGCGCAAATTTCGATGTACGTAAAGTTTAAGAATAAAACAAACTCGAGCGAAATATTCAAACTGGAAGTAGGCTAAGTGCACGTACAGAGAAGATTAGGGTCCCACCAGATTGCGACTTTCAGTCTAATCTCAACGACAATGGTAGCTTCTTTCGTTGTAATATGCTGTACGCACCTAACAACGCGGTGGAAGAAAGAAATAAAGTTAATTGCTCAGAAACGCGTTGTAACGTACATAAATAATATTTCAGAGATTTGATGATCTGTATGCCTCAACTTCTATGTCGGCAGGAATTTGTAGAGAATTTGTGTATGTAAGGATGATATTTTTAATATATTAATAATAATAATAATTTAATTTTATGGTTTGTTGTATGAGATCTGTATGTAAGGATGATATTTTTAATATATTAATAATAATAATAATTTAATTTTATGGTTTGTTGTATGAGATTCTCTAATTTATGGGACAAGAAACCCTTGAAGTAAAAATTTGACTGCGCGTTGAAAATTGTTGCGACACATTCAGATTGGCCAAGCAGGTTAATTATTTAATCAGTTGCTTTCGACCTAAGAAAAATAAAGTAAACAATTAAAAAATGTTGACTTGTATTTAATTTTATGTGGTTAAAGTCAAAAGGCAGAAATCCAGCGTGTCTGGAATGTACGCAGGTGTCTGCCTGACATGCAGAAAGCATTGTAGCTATAAACACATGTTCCACTTTAAACAATTATCATATCGTCAAGATTCAAGCGGTGGAGGAAACAATAAAGAAAAATAGTCCTGCGATTCAAATTAGAAAGGTATGGTTGTTAGCAGGCCATGGAGTCCTGCAACGCTCTGTGTAGTTTGATCTTCCTCTGTGTGATCGGGGCAAGTGAAGGGAAATTCTTTGCACTGCCTTCCAATTGGAAAGTCGCTATTAATAACTCCAACCTCCCTAGATACAGCACCGAGCAGGGGCCCTTCAGAGCAGTCACAGATGGATATGGGAACGCCATAGTTAGCGAGAGTCACAGATTCGGGCTTGGATTTATTGATGTTAATTCTTCTGGCAAATTTGTTCTGTCTGTTGTCATGGGATTGAATCTCACCTCGCTTCCTGCAATGGAGATTTGGACAGCAAACAGAAACAGGACGGTCGCAGAGGGCGCGCTGATCAAGCTTCAGAGTCAAGGGAACCTCGTACTGGAAGACTCCGACGGAACTGTGGTCTGGAGTATCGGTACTGGTAAGTCTAATGGCATTTTAATGGCGAAGAACGGTAATTTTCAGATCTACAATACCACGAATTCTTCGCTTGTGTCTGCGGGTTCGAATCTCGTATGGCAGAGCTGGGATCATCCCACGCATACTCTCGTGCCCGGGCAAGCGCTGAAAAGGGGGCAGGCACTTGTTTCGAATTCATCTGCGACGAATACAAGCGCTGGATCCTATAACCTGGTTATGGAACCGGGAGGGTTGGTTTTATTCTACACAAACTCAAGGCAGGAGCCTTATTGGTCCATGGGGCTGCAAGGGCTGGACTACCAAGGCATTCTCAGGCCCTGCTTTTATAATTCCTCGTCTGTTAGTTCCGAAGCCGTTTATACAGTTCAGAATTTGACGGTTTCGCTCAATGGAGCTGTCGGCAAATCGTCGTCGTCTTCTTCTTCTTCCTGCGCTAATGGGAATCAATCGCTGTCAATGGCTCCTCCTATTTTCGATAATGAAAACGAGTACAAGTTCCTGAGACTTGACGGCGATGGCAGCCTTCGCGTCTACCGGGTCTCTCCGATGCCCGGACAGAATGATGTCAAACACTGGAGATCGGACTACGAACTGGACCCGTCTAATAAGAATTGCAAACTGCCCACAGCCTGCGGGCCTTATGGCATCTGTAACAATGGCCAGTGCAGCTGCCCGGGCTCAGGGACAGACGATGAATTCAACCAAATCCAGAGCCTGGACGTGACGCAGGGATGTTATAGCAGACAAGGTAAGCCGATGTGCAGCCAGCCATCGGCGCCTCGGCATTTCATGAGCCTTGAGGGCGTGGATTACTATCCGAACGACTACCGGAAGCCTGAAGCAAACGTCTCCACCGTCGAAAAATGCAGGAGCCTATGCAATTCCAGTTGCTCCTGCACCGCTGCCTTCTTCCGCAGCAGTTCCTCGTCCTGTTACTTTGCAGACGGCCCGCTGTCGAGCCTGAAATTGACTGCGGACCAGACATACAAGGCGTATATCAAGGTCCTAAATAAGTTGCCTCGTAACGGGACCTCGGGGACCTCGGGGTTTAGTAATTCCCTGAGCATTGGCAGCATTGCTGCGATCACGTTGAGCTCGGCGGCCGCGGCTCTATTCCTCTGCCTGATAACAATCATATTCGTGAGAAGGAGCCGAACAACGGAGTCGGTGATAGACGAAGAAGAGATCGATCTGGAGGAAATGGAGGAGGAAGCCTTCTTGAAGACGCTCCCGGGGCTTCCGCCAAGGTTCACGTATCACGAGCTCAAGGAAGCCACTGATAACTTCAGCAGAAAGCTCGGGACGGGCGGATTCGGATCTGTGTACGAAGGCGTTTTGAAGGACAAGACCGGAGTTGCGGTTAAGAAGCTGGACGGACCGAAACAGGGATACAAGGAATTCAGAGCCGAAGTAGCGACGATCGGTAGCATAAGCCACATGAA